>LS512548.1:93421-130955 GCA_900490845.1 Pristionchus japonicus | reverse complement strand
TGATCTACAATCAATCGATAATTGCGGACCCACCGCAGTGATTAATGTACAAATGCCCTGAGGAGGCGAGCAAAAGATCAAAGATCAAAGATCAAAGATCACGGGTCGAGGGAAAAAAAACATGCAAAAAAAGATCAAAGGATGCCGCCTTGGAGGACCTGTCAATCAAATATGCGTGTGTGTTTATTCATATCTACTCTCATGAATTCGAGAAAAAATGTCTTTTATGGGCGTAATGATTTGCAATGACTCATCAGAAAATGCACATGAACTTTGATTTTTGATTGGTAGACTATGATGACTCATCTGAAAATGTACTTGAATTTTGATTTTTGATTGGCAGACTATGATGACTCATCTGAAAATGTACTTGAATTTTGATTTTTGATTGACAGACTATGATGACTCATCAGAAAATGTACTTGAACTTTGATTATTGATTGACAGACTATGATGACTCATCAGAAAATGTACTTGAACCTTGATCTTCAATTGACAGACTATGATGACTCATCGGAAAATGTACTTGAACAATGATTTTTGATTGACAGACTATGATGACTCATCGGAAAATGTACTTGAACTTTGATTTTTGATTGACAGACTATGATGACTCATCAGAAAATGTACTTGAACCTTGATCTTTGATTGGTAGACTATGATGACTCATCTGAAAATGTACTTGAATTTTGATTTTTGATTGGCAGACTATGATGACTCATCTGAAAATGTACTTGAATTTTGATTTTTGATTGGTAGACTATGATGACTCATCTGAAAATGTACTTGAATTTTGATTTTTGATTGGCAGACTATGATGACTCATCTGAAAATGTACTTGAATTTTGATCTTCAATTGACAGACTATGATGACTCATCAGAAAATGTACTTGAACTTTGATTTTTGATTGACAGACTATGATGACTCATCTGAAAATGTACTTGAACCTTGATCTTCAATTGACAGACTATGATGACTCATCTGAAAATGTACTTGAATTTTGATTTTTGATTGACAGACTATGATGACTCATCGGAAAATGTACTTGAACAATGATTTTTGATTGACAGACTATGATGACTTATCAGAAAATGTACTTGAACCTTGATCTTCAATTGACAGACTATGATGACTCATCGGAAAATGTACTTGAACAATGATTTTTGATTGACAGACTATGATGACTCATCGGAAAATGTACTTGAACAATGATTTTTGATTGACAGACTATGATGACTTATCAGAAAATGTACTTGAACCTTGATCTTCAATTGACAGACTATGATGACTCATCGGAAAATGTACTTGAACAATGATTTTTGATTGACAGACTATGATGACTCATCGGAAAAATGTACTTGAACCATGAGTTTTGAGTATCTATGACTCATAGGGAGCTGTCTCTTCTCGAGCAGATAAAAGGCTTAATATTTCAATTATTTCATCATCCGAATTCATGATCCTTTGGGAATAGAATTGCTCATGTCACAATCGGAATCTCGTGAGATACAATCATGGTCCGATATCCCTTCGGAAGCTGATCAAGTGCGGAAGTATGGATTTCCACTCAAGTTCTTCAGAACAGAGAAGACATTCCGCAAGGACGTCATTGGAGGTAAGAACAAGAAGACCCTTTACTCGATAACCGGCTTCCACTTCAAGAATTTGTTGGAGTCTAAAGCATCTATAGAGGAAACATTTATCGATACTATCAATGCGTATGTAAAAGAAATTACTGAACGACCAGATATCAAGGGAAAAAAGACGACTCTTGTAATGCATCATGATGGATTGAGTGATGCTGACGAGTCGTTGTTTGTTCATCTAGGCGAAAATATCAATCCGGGAGAAGCGATCATTTCATTTATCGAACGATTCGCACAGTCAAATGACAATATCAGAATCGAGGATGAAATGGATTTCGATCTGTGGGTCTCCAATTAAATTCATTAAAAAACATTAGCAATTTCAGTATACTTTTATCGGTGTTCGTTACATCATTCGAATTTATGTTATAATCTTCTTTAATATCGTCTGTATTTAGATTGTAAGTAACAAGTTTCCAAGAAAAAGCACATTTTTATTTCACAGGAATTACTAACAGAAACATCGATAAAACATAACAACCAAATAATTTTGTAATTGATCAGCTGATTAATGAAGTTGTTATGAAATGGTTCCAGTTACATTGGTTTCAGTTTGAAGGCAGCAATGTTGCATATCACGTCATTTGTCTTATTTTTCTTGGATTGCATAGATGAGTGTGTGCTTTCATTCAATTTATGTGAAAGCGATGATGAAAAGTCTCGATTGTCTTTGGGACAGACAATATTGACATGTTTTTCGAGCATATGAATATCCATGTCATCGACTGTGTCATAACAGATGCTACAGAGTGGAAACATGCTCTGTTCTTTCTCGTGAGCGTCTACAGATTGTTGGTCAAACTTTATTGTATTTATATATTTTCTGATTTTTCTGAATCGGTGACATAAAAGTTTCATTTTTTGATTCAACGTCAACTACGATTCTACTTTACGCTTCAAAACTCCGTAATTTAACAAATTTTTGAAAACAATTTTTTTTTCGAGATTTTTTTTTTCGTGTGAATAATTCAGTTAGTCTCTTTTTTAGAGTCATTCAATTTCTAGTTAGTCGTTGTGAGCGGCTCCCTCTCTCTTTATCGGTGATGTTCCGCGCAGTGAAAAAAAAAACATTGCAATCTGTCCCTTCTAAAAGACACAGATAAATCCTGTAATCCTGTCAAATTCTCTTTGTTAATTCCCGTTTAATTTATCGAATCCTCATTCAAAAAGGTTTCTTATTAGTATTTTGTGTTTCTGCAGATGATGGGATTGGTTATTGCCGTGAATAAATTTGTCTAATCAGTCAAATCGATCGTGTCAAAATGATATTGATAATGTGTCGAAATGATAATGTGATCATAAAAATTCTACGGTGATCTCAGTTAATAAACTAATTCATTGATACAGCGCGTTTTTCCTAAATTGCAAGAATTTTATTGAGTAAATGTAAATAGTGATAAAAATAGAGTGATTGATAACAAGAAACGGAGTATTCATGCTTAGTTGATAGTGTAAAGAATGCTGATAACGATTCGTTCATAAAACATTCTCGTGTACCCAAAATGAACGCGGTTTCTCCGCGGAGATGGGAAGTTGAGATAAGAGCGTGAGTCACCTCTCACAATGGAATGTTGAGCGAAAGGTTTCTCTCAGTTAGAAGTGCTATATGAATGCTATAGTGTCTCAATTAGTCAATTTGACAATGAAAATAATTCTGATGAAAGAAATTGATGCCAGCCGGATCTTGCGCCTGTAGATATTTTCCTTCCATGAGAAAGCGATAGCGCCAACTTTTTCTTTTGACTATTGTCGTTATCTATTGTTCCTTGCAGATAAAAAATCTTTGCATTAATTGAAAGAAAGGTAAAGCCTTCATGTTTGAAATTAGAAGAAATGGCTGTCAAATCAAGTATCATTCTTGGGCGTTTGCGACGTCTAAGAATGATACTATTACTACTTGCTTCCTTGAAAATTTATATTTTGAGGTTTATGGCCAAGGATTTCACATTCAGGCATTCAAAACGCTTATTCATATACGAAAATGTTCAATGTCTCAATATTTTCTCATTTTGAAGATGGAATAGGAGCTCGGGAGGCTGCGTAGCGACACGGCCCTTGTGAAGGAGAATCAAGAAACACGGAATGTGAAAGACTATGAGATGCCACGCTTCGAAAAGAGTCATTATGACTACAAATTATATGATCATCTAATTTCTGTGGAAGACATGCTACGGATAAACATTATTTTCCCTTTTGGTCTCACTGACAACATGTCTGCATGGAGGGAGCATACTTCCAATGAGAGAGAGTGTATGATGATTCTCTTCTTCACACACACACTTTCTCTCAATGGAGAGAGATCAGACAGTACAAGATAATCACGATAATGATATTGAATTGTTTTATGCACTTTCAATTCCACAAAAACGAAAGTTTTTCCACGAAAAATACGCTCTATGGAGAGAGTTGGACTCTTGCTCCGATGGTTTGCCTCCAAGGCACTCTATTACCCCGACAACCCTCCCTCTTCACTGCCTCTCTTTCTCCATTTCAGCCATTTTCCTCTCTCTCTAGATGTGTTCGCTAGTCCAGTGTCCCTTCAACTATACGAATTATCTGATTTTTTATCCATTTAAATCACTAATTTGAACATTTCAGTGTTCTACGCACACTCGACTTCCTTTTTTTGCGGCTGATAAATAAATGGCAATTTTAATTGAACAATAAATTCGGGAGACAAAATCAATGTTAGTTTCTCTTTTACCTACATTAACATTTATTGGAAACTTGTTGGAATAATCTCTAATTGTTTTACGAAAACTATTTCGATTGAAATCTTAGTTATTTTGTAGAAAATCTGCGCGATACAGAGCACTAGTGTGGACGGCCCTTCTCGCTTCCATTTCACAGGACTTTCTGTGCACATCGCTCATGGAATGGCCAATTATCTCTAGAAGGAAATCGTATGGCGAAACGTTAAAGTGCATTGAAAAATGCATTCTGCTGAAGTTCAACGGATCCTTTTTCTCATCCTATCGGTTATCTCGCTTTTCTATTGAAATTCGTATTATTTTATGTATGTTATGTAATAAAAAGTGCATTCTCGTTACGTATCGAACACTGCAAAATCCATACATGAGTTCATGAGGATCAATTTAGTTCGTTAATACATATCCATTGTATCCGGGTCGGGTCTGGGGGGAAAGAAGAGCGACTATGACCGTGCGAAGAGGAGATTCCTTTTTCAATTTTCTGTCAGAGAACTAGAGTTCGAAATAAGGGTCGCCGCGCTTCATCTCACACACTCTATGGCCGGTCCAAGAGGCGAGAGAGCGTGTAAAATAAAAAGATGATTACCCTTATTTCGAAGTCTGTAGAGAACCTAGAATCCAGCTCGAAATCTGCACAACTGCGCGGATTGGTTTCTTCTAGTAGTAGAAAAAGGGAAACGTGTAATGCTTTGAAATGTTCGCTCTTTGCAGAAGTCCGACGTGACAATTGCAAGAAGAATTTGGGCGGAGTCGCAGACTGGCAATAGAAACGAGACTGAAAAACGAACAGTGAAATGAAGAAACCCAATGATGATCATCAACTACCAATACAAAATAGCTTGAAATCTTTTCCCCTATAATCTTGTCGATAAATTGATTGTTGTATCTTTTCTTTGTAATCATTTTACGATTGAAATCATTTGGACCCAATTTTTCTTTATCGGACACCCTCTCTTCCTCGTTTTCGTATTCTATGAATCATATAGTGTGAAGAAATGGAGAGGAGAAGGATGTTGGTCCAATATCCAGATTCATCTTCTTCATCCTCCACTATTGCCGATTAGACAGTGTTAGAGTACATGGGGAATCGAGAGAACCCATTCGCCATTGAATCGAAGGCACTCAATTGCCCCGGCAACCTCTCCTCTTTCCTTCTCCGTTTCAGCCGTATTCCTTTCTTGTCTGCTTTTTAATCCGCCATACTATATTGTCCCTCTCTTCAAATATTCCAATTGTAGCCAATCCATATTTCAGTGACCTACACACACTCGACTTTGATAACTTTTAAAGTTTTACTGCACATGCAATATTTCGAATGGACTAGGAACTGAGCATACCTGACAAAATCGAGTGAGTGTTTCTTTGCAAATTAGTATTTTGAGATTTACGACCTTGTTGAAAGGATTTCGCATTCAGGCATTCAAAATTTTGACTTATAAACGAAATTGTTAAATGTTTACATTGAAGAAGGAATACGAGCTCGAGAGGTTGCGTGGAGACATGGTTCTTGTGAAGGAGAATCAAGAAACACGGAATGGGAAACACTATAAGATGCAAAGCTTCGAGCCGGGTCATTATGACTACAAATTATATGATCATCTAATGTCTGTGGGAAACATGCTACGGATAAACATTACTTTCTCTTTGGCCTCAATGACATCACGTCTTCATGAAAGGAACATTCGTCTGATTCTCTTCTTCATGCACTTTCTGTCTCGTTAGAGATAGAACAGACAGTACAAGATAGTCACGATAATGATATTGGAATTGTCTTTGTGCCCTTCCAATTCCTCAAAAAATGAGAGAGTACGCTCAATGGAGAGAGTTGGGGGGGGGGGGTTGCTCCGATGGTTTGACTCCCAGGCATTCAATTGCCCCGGCAACCCTCCCCTCTTTCCTTCTCCATTTCAGCCAGATTCCTCTCTTTCTCCTTTTCGTTTCCTTCTAGTCCAGTATTACATTAGCTCAGCTGTACGATTTATCTGTTTTTTTATTCTCAACAATCGTTAAAATGCAATCTTTCAGTGTTCTACGCACACTCAACTTTCCTTGATAGTAGATGATTAATGAATGGAAATAACAAGAAGTTCTAGAAACAAAATCACCGTAAGTTTCTGTAAAGTTGCAGGAGTAATCTCTAATAGTTTTTCCTTTTTTTAGGATATTCCAATAAATCGACCCCTGATGTATACCGTCTCGCTTCCACATCACCTTACTTTCCATGCACACTTTCCATTCATGGAATGGCCAATTATCTCTAGAAGGAAATGGTCTGGAGCAACGTGATCGTGCATTGAATGATGCATTCTGCTGAAGCCCAACGGATCCATCCTTTCCCCATCCATCATATCGTTCTTGTCGTTAAAATAATGTTATTTTGCTGTGATTTCTTTATAAAGTATGTATTATCACGCACGGATCGAATCCTACCCAATGCATGCATGAGTTCATGGTGATCATTTTATTCATTATTATGCATTAGGCCAAGGTCGTTTATTGGGGGGACTGCTAGAATGGTCGTACAAAAAAGAGATTCAATATTCACTTTTCCGTCAGAGAACTAGAGGTCGAAATACCAGTCGCCGCTCTTCATTTCACAGTTTCTCTGGCCGGACCGAGAGGCGAGAGAGTGTGTAAAATGAAAGACGATTACCCGAATTTCGAAGCCTGCAGAGGACCTAGAAACACAACTGCGTTTCATCCATTTTTCGAGAGAGAGCGGGAGAGAGAGAGAGAGAGAGAGAGAGAGAGCATGATTGGAGGCTCATGAAAAGTGATTGAATCGTTCCGTTTGATAGCCAGTGATACATAATGGGGGAGCGCGCGGAATGGAAGGATGCCATTACTCCACCATGCACTTTTGCGGATTATGCTACGTTAGAGAGCATGGTGATTCGAGAGAGCCCATTCGCCATTGAATCGCCTTTTCCGTCTCCATACTCTTTGAACCATTCTCTTCATTTAGCCTAGCTTTGTCTCTTGTTCACAATTCGTTCTATATTCCTCTTTCATCGAAAAACTTTTTTTATTTCAGTGACCTACACACGCTCGACTTTGATGCATTTGAAGCAACTACGAAGCATGTTGATAGTCTATTTAAACTGAACTCCAAAAAATGTAGGATACCCTCAAAGTCAGTGTTTCTTTACAGATTAAAATTTTGTTCTGATTTTTGAGCTTGTTGCGAGAATTTTACAATTCAGTTATTCAAAATTCTTTTTTTTAACGAGAAGGCTACTCTTTAACTTTTTTCATACTTTGCAGGAGGTTTGCGAACACGGCAGGTTGAGTAGCGACCAAGCCCGGAGAAAAGGAAATCGGCATCTCCAGGATGGAACTATAACAAGACTTTTGTCAGTTATCAAGCCAGTTATGGATTCGTTGTAATCCTATCCCCCATTTCGACGATAAATTGATTTACCACTAACATTTCTGTTCAACTTACGATTCAAATCATGTCTGTGATTCTCTTCATCGCACGCGCTCTCTTCCACGTTTCCATGGAGTAGGGAGAAATGGAGAGGAGAATGATGTTGCTGTCCAATATCCAGATTCATCTTCTTTCACCATGCACTCTCGCCGATTAGACGGTGTTAGAGAGCATAGAGAATCGAGAGACTTAGCTATTCCCTTTTGAATCGAAGGCACTCAATTGCCCCGGCAACCTCTCCCTCTTTCCTTCTCCATTTCAGCCGTATTCCTTTCCCGATTCCCTCTTCGTTTCATCTAGCCAAACTTTTCTCTGCTTTACAAATTGTTCTCCATTTTTCGTTCAACTTCAACCAATTCATATTTCAGTGACCTACACGCGCTCGGCTTTGATGTATTTGAAAAGACTACAACCTTTGTAAATGGGCTATTTGAAACTATGCTCTCGGGAACGCCGGATACGTGGCGAGTGTTCAATTTTTTTGTTTTTTTTTGGAATCTAGAGAGGATTTTATCATTCAGACGCGGTTATTAATTTTTTTAACGAAAAGGCTTAATGTTTAAATATTTTCTCACTTTTCAGGAGATTGACGAGCCCTGAAGGATGCGTTGCGTCCACAATCTGGAGAAGGAGAGCGATCGAACACGGGAAAGAAGGCAACTTCCAGAATCTGATTGATTACTTCGAACCGGCTCATTATGACTACAAATTGTATGAGCATCGAATAAAGTCATTTACGATAAAAATACGCCTTAAATATAAGAGAGCGGTTGTCCGATCCTCTTCATCGTATGCGCTCTCTAACTCTTTTTCTGTGATGAGCACGCGAAATGAAGAGAACGAAACCGTTGCTTCCCAGACTGCCCAGACTCTTCTCCTTTCACCATGCGCTCCATCGTCGATTAGACGGTGTTAGAGATCACGCCATATTAAAAGACCCAATCGCCATTGAATCGAAGGCACTCAATCGCCACGGCAACCCTCCCTCTTTCCTTCTCCATTTCAGCCGTATTCCTTTCTTTGGACCTATCGTTTCATGTAGCTGAAATTTTTCTCACGGTATTTGCTTTTTTAACGAAAATCTTTAATGGTTGAATATTTGCTCACTTTGCAGGAGATTGACGAGCCCTGAAGGATGCGTGGCGTCCACAATCTGGAGAAGGAGAGCGATCGAACACGGGAAAGAAGGCAACTTCCAGAATCTGATTGATTACTTCGAACCGGCTCATTATGACTACAAATTGTATGAGCATCGAATAAAGTCATTTACGATAAAAATGCGCCTTAAATATAAGAGAGCGGTTGTCCGATCCTCTTCATCGTATGCGCTCTCTAACTCTTTTTCTGTGATGAGCACGCGAAATGAAGAGAACGAAACCGTTGCTTCCCAGACTGCCCAGACTCTTCTCCTTTCACCATGCGCTCCATCGTCGATTAGACGGTGTTAGAGATCACGCCATATTAAGAGAGCCCATTCGCCAATGAATCGAAGGCACTCAATCGCCACGGCAATCCTCCCTCTTTCCTTCTCCATTTCAGCCGTATTCCTTTCTTTGGACCTATCGTTTCATCTAGCTGAAATTTTTCTCACGGTATTTGCTTTTTTAACGAAAATCTTTAATGGATGAATATTTGCTCACTTTGCAGGAGATTGACGAGCCCTGAAGGATGCGTGGCGTCCACAATCTGGAGAAGGAGAGCGATCGAACACGGGAAAGAAGGCAACTACCAGAGTCTGATGGATTGCTTCGAACCGGCTCATTATGACTTCAAATTGTATGAGCATCGAATAAAGTCATTTACGGAACATGTCTGCCATAAACACAAGAGAGCTTTTACCCGATCCTCTTCATCGCACACGCTCTCTAACTGTTTCTCGGTGATGAGAGAACCCGGGAACCTGGCAGTCATGAAGAAGTGCATTGTTATTAGCTGTTATTAGCAGAAATCGTGGTCAGATGGTCTCATCTTCCCTCCCCTCTAATTGCTCTTTTCCTTCTCTTCTCCTCTCTTGGATTTTCGCGTGCGATGTTCCCTTTCTCAAACGATTTTCGAGCTATTCCTCATGTATATTTTATTTGCAGATGAACTGGGTTTATAACAAAATGAATGTGAAATTATAACAATAACAACAACAATAACAACCTATTCGGCACAACCTTTGCTTGTGAAGACTCTCTGCCATTCCAGGGTGAAGCGTGGGCATGTTCGACATCTGTAAAACAACGATAGTGAACATTCGAAACTTGATTTTCTCAATTTTCTCCGCTTCTCAAAAGCGCAATGATTCTTGCAGAACGCTTGTAAAATAACGTTTTCCAGGTTACTTTTACCTTATTTATTGAATCAGTGCTCAAGCTATTCTTAGTCTCATGTCGAGCGAATTACAACTGGTGACTCACTTGAGGTAGAATGAAAGAGCCAGTAGCAGATTTCTTTAGCCCTGGTCGACGATTCTTTCGACCTTTCGAACTTTCTATCCAATGCTCTCACGTAGCTTCGTATGAAAACGTCTTTTGCAGGCAATCTTCTCACTTCCTGAAAGGAGCAGCCTTCTAATTGAAATAAATCAGCCACACTACTACTTGCACGTTTAAAAGATTGTAAGAAGCGCTCACTTTGATATTAATTTCTTCAATAGTTGCTTCTTTTGTTTCTGGTCGTTTGAAAGGATGAGAAAGTGTAGATTTCTGAAATGGAATTGGATTACACATGGTGATAAGGGAGTAGAGAAGTTGACGAAACAATATAGAGTAAGTATCTCGAGAAGTTAGTGACGAGAGATTGCAGGGGGTATGAGGGTGGTACGTTAGCGGCGAATAGACTGACGGCAAGGCACGAGACTCCCCCCCCCTCCACTCTCCCAGGAAAGAGCAGACTTGCGGATAGGAGCAAGGGGAGAAGCTAATGAGAGAGGAAGCATGGAAACGCTGACAGATGGGTAGTGCTGACCGGAGCTCCACCCTCCACCTGCTAATTACGCCTAGCTCTCTCCTCCTCTCTCCTCTTCTCTCGTTTGCCCCCACTCCCCTCTTCCCGTTTCCAGGGGAACATCAGCGATACCACTATCGAGTGTGACGAGATGTGTCTCTCTTCTCACTCACTATATCCGAATCGCAAGTTGTTTCCGTGGCAACAGCACATGCTCTCTACTTCACTGACATGTTTTACCTCGTACTTCCCCTCACTCTCCTCTTTCGCTTATAATGACAGTGCTACTATCATCGCTCCATCTCTCTCTCAAAATCTCGAACTCTATCTGCATAACAATGGGTTCCCTTGGCAACAGGGCTTGCTCCGTCTCTCCTTCTCTCCATCTCCATCTCTCAATTCATCCCTTCTGGCCTCACGGGCTCATACCTCATCCTATGAAAAGTTTCTTAACAGTTTCGAATGTCATTTGTACATCTTCGAACTTTTCACGCATGTCGACGTCATTGAAAGATCGCCAAATTCTTTCCTTCAGCCCCTTCCCCATTCCGTCGATCTTGAATTGTGCGAGTACGAAGTTTGTGTGTATTTTTCTAATTTGGTATTTCTTTTCAGAAATCTACATTTTCTCAACTACAGAATCATCAACTCTGAACAAGCGGAATTCGAATTAGGCACTGGAAGTAGGTCAGAACTCAACTCCTCTTTGCTTACCGGTTCTCATCACGTTCACATTTCAGCGTTCTCAAGCAAACCAGTGACTCTTTCAAGAGCAGTCAACTGATGGATTTTAAATTCATTTCAACCGTTGATGAAAAGGATGTCGGGAAGATGATTCTTCTATGAGCCTCTCGTTCCACAACGATAAGTGAAATGGCGGGAAGTTGTTATCAAGAAGAAGTTCTGAGAACATGCCTTGAAGGAATGAAGATTTATTCCATCTTTCATGCTCAAGCATTGAATTCATTACTGTACGGTGTCAGAGATCACTCTATCGTTCTGCTTCATTGTTATTTCTTGATTGAAAATCGGTGTGTGTGGATAAAATGGTACAGTCAAGAAATGCTTGAATGTTTCCAATTTATCATTCAATCAGATTTGTACCAATAGGAATTCCTTCATGTGGATACGCTAGAAGTGATACATCAGCGATAAGATCGAAGCATAACCATAGATTTTTGTACCGTTAACATTCTTTTTCTCTGAGGTGCAGTGATCTTGAAGGACGCGTGAAATATCTCGAATAGTGTCTAAAAGAATATCAGTGAACAGTTTTCAAATATGGGTGCTTCCAAATCTCGAAATATAATAAGAATCGCAAGAAAACTTACCGTTGATTCATGAACTTGCATGAACTGACTGCTCGGTGTTGGCAATCATCAATGATGAGAAAGTGCAGATTTCTGAGAAGTGACAGTTAGCTATAGTTTGCAGAAAGAGATCGAGAGTGAACATTTTTACGATTTTAACACATTTATCAAGAGGTCAGGGGAAGAGAGCTCTGATGTGCATGGCATTCCAAGTGGTTTTTCTCGCTTCGTTGAGAAAGTTTGGGCCGATTGTCGTGCGGAAAATATCGGCCCATCTTGTCATTGGGCGTCCTCTCCTTCTTTTCCTTCGCGGGTACCATTCGATCACAGTTCGGCTCCACTTCCAGTTATCCTCATTCGCGATCTTATGCAACCAGAACCATTTTCTTTATAACAGAAAGAAGAAGAAAAAGGTGCAGAGTTAGTGCTCGACCGAAAGGAACCTTGCGGGTTATGCCAGGGCAGGACCGAATGAGGTGGAACACCCAGCAGGGAGTGGGCGTGGAGGGAGGGGAAGAGGAGGAAGAGGAAGGAGGAGCAGAGAGGATTACAGCTGGCCGGGACGGGTCACCGAGGTCAAGTGGCGGAAGGGAAATGTCTCAGAAAAGAATGGCTCCATCTCTCTCTAGATTCGACTTTCTAAAGAACAAACGGAAATATTTCTTTCAATGTCTGGAGTACGCGAAGTGGAATTTTCCAAATTGCAAGAAATACAACATCCTTCCTTGTTAGGATATATGCCTCCCTGTCCTGTTCTTATTCATTTCATGGCTCTGTTGTTGATAAAGGTACCCATGGGAATTAAAAGGCCCCAAAGTAATTAAAGGTACCCATGACGATTATAGGGCCCCAAGATTATTAAAGGTACCCAAACGAGATGAAAATAATTAGAGGTACCCATCTCAGTTAAAGGTACCCATGAGAATTAAAGGTACCCATAGGAATTAAAGGTGACCATGCTATAAGTTGATCTCTTGACTCGAGATTTCACAACAACAAAAATATACATACATATATTATCAGCAATAAAGTCGTTTAAGGAGGACTGATTCTAGGTGCACGTATACTACATGCATAGGATTTGCAACATGAACGACAACCTTTTGAGAAGATGCGCATGAGTACCTGGCACTAACGTTTTTGAAACTACATGAACGACTAGGGCCGCAGGGATCGGGCATTTAGAAGAGGAATATCGGAAATGGAACGGATGATATCACGACGGTGATAGTTTCAAGAATATGCTGATTGAGGTGAAATTTATTAAGAGGCCATCCATGAGAGAACGTACCTACTCCACGGATGGCTTTTTGACAACCAATCCCAATATCTCGCGTGTGATGTTCTCATACCGAATGCTGATATTTGGCCCAGTATGGATGGTCCTAGTGCACATCCCGGTAAGCGCCAGACTAAGGCCCTTAGAAACATGATTTAATCAAAGTTCTCCAAATATTGGTATGTCACGTCCCCTACCTAAACTACCGTAATCCGGTAATCGCGAAGTGACTTTTCTAAACGTTTTGCTAAATAAGTCAGTTCTCGATTCCACGACAGACTGATTACGGTAATTCGGGTTACGGTATATTACTGGGGTACTGTACTGTACATTGGCACATAGTATATGAAGATCCTCCATCATGACTTTCCACCTCCATTTTGGACCATGACCCCGGGTTCATGGTAGTGAGCCACTCCGAGACTATGAACCCCGGGTCATGGGTTGAAAAAGTCATGGCGGCGGAATCGACTCATATGGCGATCATTATTCGCTTAATGGTGTAGCATTACTACACAAACAGTTTTGGGCTGAAATCTCATAGTCAGTAAGCAGGAAACTTCTGTAACAGCAACACCACCTCTCGCTCCGCCTTCTTTCGTGTTTTCCAGCTCCCGGCGCTCGGACATCGGGCCCTTGAGAAAAAGTGCGCTAGATTCAGTTTTTCACGTAGATTCCGAAAATCGAAGAAAAAAGTGCAAACGTGCCTAAATTTTTTTCACGGTGCTCAAAAAACGCGAAATGTCGCGTGTTTCGACCCTTAAACGAAGTCCAAAAATTTCGAAAATGCTTTTTTTGAAATTTTTGGCCAAAATTGGCCCTAGGGGACGTGACATGCCAATAGTTGGAGAACTTTGAAAAAATACGGTTTTTAAGGGTCATTGTCAGGCGGATACCTGAATGTGCACTAGGGCCATCCATACTGGGCCAAATATCAGCATTCGGTATGAGAACATCACACGCGAGATATTGGGATAGGTTGTCAAAAAGCCATCCGTGAACCCTTTCCAGAAGATACATTCTCTCATGGATGGTCTCTTAAGCTGGACAATAGTATCATACCTGCACCGAGCCGAGTTCCTGAACCAACTGCGATCTATTCCATCTACTTACTGATGGGCATTCAAACCGGCAGGGATCATGGTTGAAAAGTTAGTGTGATGGTGAACCAGAGGCTGGAGCGAACTGGTAAACAACTGTGCGGGAAAGCGATCAATTCCCCCCGTTGCTCCTCTTCCAAATCCCTTCAGACCAAGTCGTTCATGTAGTTTCAGTAACGTGAGTGCTCGGTACCACATCAACTACCTGCGCCTGTAGTAGCAGTGAAACATATTCACCCGGAACACCAAGAACAACTAGTCCTCCGTAAACAATTTTTTAATAGTTTTTTGCGAAATTGCGAGTCCAGGGATCGAATTTAAGCATGAGTACCTTTAATTCCATGGGTACCTTTAATTCCCATGGGTACCTTTAATTGAGATGGGTACCTTTAATAATCTTTGGACCCTATAATCGTCATGGGTACCTTTAATTACCTTGGGGCCCTATAATCGTCATGGGTACCTTTAATTATCTTGGGGCCTTTTAATTCCCATGGGTACCTTTATCAACAACAGAGCCCATTTCATTTACCGTTCGTCTCTTATATTATATTTATTGAATCATGGAAGTACTCGACGACTTTGAACCCGCAAGTGTTCTACATGAACTAAAATTTCCAACTCTAACTTGATATTGAAAATTTTATCATGCGATAGTACCGGGTAAATGGCGAGGACAATATAGTGTTTGTGAGTGGGATTGAAGAACAGTAGGTTTGCTAACTCAGAAGAGTGCCTTCTTTTTCTCTATTATTACGTTCTGGACCTCGCCGATGCTTCGCGAGAATGTACGTGATTCCTCAGTCCTTTGCGCGGTTGTATTTAGGCAAGTCGATCCAGGGAGATAATGACTCCTGAATTGGATAATTGGAGAGTAGGAACGGAATCGGAATCGGAAACAAATTTGGGAATTCGTACGTGGATATACAATTTAAGAAAAAATCAAGATCTTTGCATCGGTTTCCATAAGTTTTGAGTAGTTCAGAATTGAACTTACTTATTCTTTCGTAATTATGTTTTTCGGAGTGGCCGAACAAATGCGAGAAAGTGTAGATTTCTGAAAGGGAAATGTCTCCTTCGAAGAATGAGAAACTGCGTGAACCAATGAAAGAACTTCACAGAGTGAATAGCGATCGATCAATGGTCAATATGAGTGAGTGAGATCAGGAAAAGACTGCGTGGGGCTGTGCCAATAAAGGGTGGAGAGAGGGAGGAGAGGGAGGGGATCAGGCCGGGTCACTGTGAGGTCGAGTGGCAGAGGGGGGGAGGGACTGTCAGATCAGACAATGGTCAAGGTCAGGCGGATAGGATTGCTGAGAGCAAACATCTTTGGCATTCCTCCTTATGTCTGCGCTGATGGGATTCAATGGTTGCAGCTGTGAACTCAGACTGGATCAAAGTCACACATTTATCATACAATAGCGAATGTTATCGGCGAATTGATACAGTACAGAAATCAATGCGAGTGGCAACGATACTATTCAGGAAAATGAGAAGGTCACGTTGATTTTTATATCTAGGTGGAGTACCGGGGGCAATGCGATCTGTCGTAGCATTCGAAGAGGGTGGTTGGTGAAATACGCGATGTCAAATTTATTGGGAAACGACTTGTTGACTCCTCGTCCCGTATCCTATCGAAGAAGATTGCAAGTATTTTGCTCCTGAAAACAGTGAAATTAAATTGAATTTTTGCCACAAGGATAGATAATTTATTTTTTAAGTGAACGATAACTCACCGAAGCTAGATGAAGTGTATTGAGTGGGTGATGGGTAGCTGCTCCTTAGAAAGGAGAGACGAGAAAGCGTAGATTTCTGAAGTAATAAGTATTCTTAAAGATTGAGAGAAACAGGCAAAATATGGACATGAAAACTGTGTTGAATAAGGCATTGAGAAGGAAATCGCAGTGAACCGACAGCCTGAGAGGAAAGGATTACAATGAATGAAGGGCGGAGGCCCAGTAAGTGGGGGAGAGAGGGAGGCATCGGGACGGGTGAGGGTCAGGTCAAGTGCGGATGAAAGTTCACTCTGATATTTGTGTTTGTTGATTACGTGCAGATTCTTCCTCTTATCAATGGTGCTGGTAATGGAAATACACGTCTTCATTCGCTCTCTTTCCACTATACAATGGTGTGCCGTAGCTAAATTTACATTTCTCGCTTCAGAAACCTACATTTTCTCAAATTTGCCGCACGCACCAACAAAAAGTATTGCAACGAAATGATGGCAACTTTCACGACCAGGTCGGTGAATGTGGAAATTTGTCACCATTATAAACAAATTTTGAAACTGTTTCGTTCAGTTCCTAACGTCGACTTCTCTTGTGATTCCTGATGAGGACCATGCAATGACATTCTTCGCATCTTTCCCGTTGCGGAGAGCACAATCATGGATGAAACTAGCATGTTGAACGGATTAGATACATGTTGGAACAGATGATCAATCGATCTGCCAGTACTCAATTCATTGATTGTGGTGGTGATTGATAAAAAACTTCGGAACCAATTATCTTGAAGTGCATGATATTTCTCATTTTATACATATTGATTATTTATTCTCTGTTCATCACTTGGTTGACAATTCAAGGAATTTTTCCTCTCTCAGGGAACATAAGGAGGCTTATTCCTTCTACAAGGAACTGATTAGAAAATCTAACCAAGAAGTGCCGAGGATCATTGAATTATCATCCCTATTCATCACCCATTGCTCACTCTGCGAGTCTCTATCAGATTTTCACCTCTTATCTCGTGGATAGGTAAACACTTCCCTTCTTCTCTCTTTCACGACTGTACAATTTTGCACTGTCATACCGTGTCTCTTTAGTCTTTTCAATCATTCTCATTTCAGAAATCTACATTTTCTCATCATTGCATGCGGCTTGCAGGAATGCCTTGAAGTGGACAAGTGAACAACAGGTGACTGACCGAACATTTCTTGTAGCACTCTCCCTATCACTGTTTGACCTTGATACAACCGGAACTTTGTGGTAATTGCGATAAGATTGCAACAGATTTCGTTCAGTTTATCGACTCTTGCTGACAGTAAAACAAACAAGTGCAGATGACTAATTTGGAAGAGCACGCAGTTCAAGAAATGGAAGGGATTATAGATGTCAAATTCGACGCCAGATGATTTCGCTTTATTGAATTTTATGATGAAGAGAAATGATAAATGTACTCTTATTTATGTTCATGATGAAGCAATCAGATTGCAAATCAGAGAAAATCACGTGCATTCGGGAACTTGGTCACACCTCGTCCTTCTGATTCAACTCGAGAGACATACACCCTCTACACTTGTCCCCCTTCCATCGTTTTATCGACAATTGGTCACACTTCCGTAACGATCTCATCATTCAGTGAGTCAGATAGGGATAGCATGCGATATCGAGCTTATCAATAAACCATCGAATATTGCACGACAGACAGCCTTCTCCTCTCCCTCAGTCTCTCTACTGTACAACTCTCACTTCTAGTTGAAGCTGTCTTTTTTTTTTCATTAAGTGTTTAATTGTTCTCTCCTTATCATTGAATGCTATGTGATTTCCACATTGCTGATCACTTTTCTGTGTTTGCAATATGAAATCTACATATTCTCGCAAGCGCCAAAAGGCGGCAGGGAATGGATTGAAATGCAAATATGAATACGCTGAAGATCAGGTCAGTGAGAGAGAGCGTTCCTTCATTTTAAACACTCTTATCTGCATGAGAAAGGAGAGTGTCTAGAATGAAGAACACCGATTTTCGCAATCAACTAAATCGAATTCATTCAGCCCATCAATCTCTGATTCTTCGTTTTTGATGCCACATCACCATTGAGATCTGCTTCACGGGCAAATTCAATTAGCGATAATGCTGAAACCCTGAACTGCATCCAACTCAATTTTCGTCAACTTTTATTGTAATTCTACGATTTTCTTGTCATGAATAAAGTTCCGATGAGAAAAACCCACTTCTGTTCAATTTGATTGACATTGATGGTACAATGAAATTTGCTACTGTTCGTGAAATTAGTTTCAAATCCTCCATCGCAATACAGAATGTCACGTATTCATTCTCTCTCTTTCGTCGCTCTTTGTTACACACTGGTCACTCTTGATCCTCTCTCCTCTTATCAACTGCTCGTAAATGGGGTGCACTCCCTCCCTTCCTCTCGTTTACCACTGTGCAACGTTGCACACTCATTTAACCTAAATTTCGATTGCTCACTCATTCCCTTGTTTTACACTTTTAAGTTGTTCTACTTTCAGAAATCTACATTTTCTCACTATCGCATGCGTGTCGCAGCGAGAACGTAATTGAACAATGAACAACAGGTCAGTCATTAGCGTGTTAGAGTTCAAAAAGGACTATAGTCATGTGTGCAAAGAAGAGAGTTAATGTTTCCTAACCTAGGTGAAGAGATCATGAACGATTTGGTTCAGATCAGTCACGTGACGCTCAAGCTAGAGTCCTGACTCAGGACTCCTGAGCAGAATCAACGTGATCTTCACAGAAAACCATCTTGTCGCGAGAGTATATCTGGTCAGCCAAGCTCGATAAGCATGGAAACTTTCGCTGTTTCAGAAGGATGTCAATACTAACTAAAAGTTTCATGCCGATTTGTGGAAGCTCCGTTCAGCGTAATCGAACGTTCCTCGATGGTTGACACACTCCTAATTGCATCCAATGCCAGAATTGAATCCCTAAACCTGCATCTACAGTTCTATTGATTTGTATAATTAAAGAGGAATGATAAATGTTACCGATCATACAATCGCCTCCCTGGCTCTATTTATGTCTGTACATTAGCGTTGGCATTTTGATTCTTGGCCGACCGCTCCCCCGAGTGAGTTGAGGAATGGAATGATTCTTCAAACCCGCCTCTCTCTATTTTGCGAAGAATGGAATGATTCTCTAGAAAATCATTTGAAGAATCCAGGATTCTTCGACTTTAGCGGACCTTTTGACATGGGAAAACACCCCCGATTGCTCTCAAATTTTCAAATGTGTAGCTACAGAGTGATCCATTCTTAATCTAAAGAGAGAGATTTCAGTTCTCGGCATCAGATATAGTTCATACCCATGTGGCCTGGGTAACATATCTTCGACTTTAGAGACTAATCGTCTCTCTAAACCGTAACATGATTAAAGGTGAAAGAGTATAGTGTATCTGACGAAATCCAAATGACTTTTTCGTACTTTTCCATGCGTAGAGAACATGCTGAAATTTCAAAACGGAGCTAAGAGTCTGCGCTTTTGGCAGCCGAAAGTGATTAGTATGATGACTCTATTGTCAAATTTTCAAAAGGAAATATTGATTTTGAAGCAACTTATGGCTCGAAGAATCCGCGATTCTCAGAATCCAGGATTCTCAGAATCGCCGATTCTCAGAATCAAACCGCTCCGAATGAGAGGGAATCAAAAGTGTCTGAGAATCATTGAAGAATCAAATTGCCAACACAACTGTACATACATGTGTTTCATCTCTCATTTTCGTCTCTGATTCATAGTTTTGATGCCTATTGGTCACTCTTTCGAGAGCTCTTAGAAGAAAGCAGAGGCATCTAACCATTCAGTCAGACAGAGGAAGAGAGTATGCGCAGTGGAGAGGGTCGGACGCTCTTATCTGTGCAACGGGGAATATTACACGATAGAGTGCCCTCTTCTCTCCCTCAATCTCTCTACTATACAAGCTGTCACATTTACTTCCCCCCTCCCCCCATCATTGATTAGTAATGTGCGCGTATTTCAGAATTCTACATATTCTCACAAACGCTTATGTTAGCAACAAGAATGGATTAAAACGGAACCATGGCAATTTTCTAGCCTACAGGTCAGTATCACCAATCCCTTTCTCCAGTCGGATAGAATTTCGAACCAATTCTTTCAGATTCGAAGAACTTGTATGAAGGCCGGATCGAGGAACACGATTCTTGTCCTATGAACAAGAATATACCTGTCAATGAAGATGATTCTACCTAGTCCTCATGCGCATACTGTGGATTATATCTGGGCAAGAACTAACCCGAGTTAACTCAATATCTTCGCTGTTGAACCGTTCGAGGATGGGAAGATGTAATGAAAATTTCTGTGATTGAAATGATAAAAACTTTTTGATGCAGTTAATCTTGAGCGTAGAACAGCGTGGCAATAGACACTCTCTATGACGGTCTTACTGTGCCTTGATTCCCTTCAACCCGTCTCTCATCTCTCGTTATAGATATTTTTGGTGGTCATCCTACCCTCACAAACAATGGACAGACTCAATCTTGTTGACCCTATCTCTCATCGACCAAACAGAGTGAGATGAATGAGTGAACAAGATCACTGCAAAACAACTGCTATTTTCCTCTCGTTCCCCTTATCTATACGACGTGCATCCTTTTCCTTCTTCCTCGGTCACTCTGCTATACAACTGTTGTGCTCTCCGCTTTGTTATGACTGATGATTCTCCGTGTTTGCTTCGCTTATTTCAGAATTCTACATTTTCTCACTACTTCTCGCATTCAATGAGATAACGTTGTGACTTCAGCAACAACTTGCTTAAAAAAGTGAGATTTTGAAATTAATTTTAAAAAAGAGTTGGAGAGGTTGTTCATTTATTTGCTCTAGTGCACATGTCCACTCATATTCTCAATCTAGTTATGATTTCCTCCTTCGCAGACTATGCACTGTGACTGAGCAGTTCGACCTACTATGGGACAATAACGGTAATCGGATATTTTATTCCAATCATCAACGAATTCCATTCAGGCCAATCACATGTCGGCCAACGGGAAAGGGAAGAAGAGAAGTTCTCAACGATGGTCGATACTAGTGTGCGAGACTGACGATTTCAAAGTTTGTTGTATTTCATGTTTTCCGATGATAAACAGGTACCGAGATCCAAATCCTCTTCATAAAGTACGGGAAGTCCTTATCAACACTCGATTCTCATTCCCAGACAAGTAATTAGATTCTACTGCAATGCAAATGATTAGTTCAGATTTTTACAAAAGGATGGATAATGATGATGCAGAGATTTCATTTCCCATTTACGAATAGGCGATGAGAATTTTCTAGTACTCATTCCAGTATTCATCGGCCAAAGAACGTTTCGAGTGAAGCTTTTCCACTAGAGTTCGAAATTCGGGTAATGGCCTCTTAATTTCACACACACTCTATCTCGTCACTCTGACCGGTGAGAGAGTGTGTGAAATGAGGAGACGACAACCCGCATTTCGCACTCTACCGCGCAACTGCCGTTCCTCCTCACGCCCTTATCTTCTGGGGCAGCAAACGGCTGAAATTCGCTTTTAATCTTGCATACTCGTGAAACACCGCAGAAGATTCGAGACCGAGTTACCTTAGCCCCTCCTCCCGAGTAATTCGATCCTTGTTTGCGTTTCTCGCTTTCCTCAAGCCGTTTGAGTAAGACTTCTTCTTCATACTTTCACTCGGCCGAAAGGAAATGTATTTTTCGGGTAACTATTCTACCATAACTTACAATGTATCGTTGTTTTCAGCCAACGTTCTTCTCAAAGGGAACACTTATTCTCTCTCTATGCATCTTCAGCTATTTATGCTCCGCTGGATTTGCACTCTGCTACTGTCTATCCATGTTCAAGCAACTTCCTTACATAATTTTAATTGCAATCTCAGTTGCCATAAGTGTTCCGCTTCTCACATTCTGTGAAGATCAGGTACTTTACGGTGTTCGTTCTCACAAGGGCCGCCAAGTGTCCGTGGAGTTTCCGCCCATAATCTCGACCATAGATAGCCCAATCCAAGGGATGCCCTAAACTGCATTCACTTTTTGCCTAGGTCGCCCCACTACCGAGTATCGATCGATAATCTGTTACTTGGCGACTTGGCGACCTTCCCTTGTCAGTCTGAAGTTGTACCTCTTTCAGCTGCAAACGTATTTGAATCGGTGGGCCAGTGAAGCCCCTGGGAGGTGTTCAGCAATCATAAAGGCGTGTTTTCCTCAATTCACTGACGTGAAAATAAATTGCACTCAGATATGTTCAATGTTCGCCATAATCAGTTGGGGTGGGCTTGCGGTGAATGAATTGAGAGCAGAACATCTGAGCATGGAAATGTCGTATGTCATATCAAATTTACCATATTTTCCATATTTTTTTCGCAGGCAGAACACACTTCATCTCATCTTGGCCAAGTCCCTAGCTGTCGCTACAGCACTCCTCTGTGTGCTCGTATTCTCGCATCACTTGCGTGGGAGAACACTGCAAGCACTCAGAGCTAGGGTGAGTTGTCTAAGGCACCGCAGCGGTTTATATTACCGTAACCCAAGCGTATACGATCATTCCCTTCAGGAGCGACCCCAACCCGAGCAGCAGCCAATGAACGACCATGTTCGAAATAGACTAGAGAAGATATATGATATCTGCACAATCAAGGTTGAGCTCTAACGATTTTGCTTGAAAATTCAGTTAAGGTTGCAATCGCGTTATACTACTGCCATTTTCCTCCTCTTCTACCTTTGCCGATTACAATGATGTTCATCGGAGGAATGTTCATCCTCATTCTCGACACTCTCGACGAAATTCGAGCATTCGTGAGTGATTGTCATTTCATTGTTGCCAGTGTTGTTTTGCCTGTACAATGTTCATTTCTCACTAAGAATAGGGCAAAAAACGCAATCTTCCGGCTCCTGGTGCTAAAGAGTCCTGCGATCTCGCGGAAAACGTTAATATGCTTCATGATTGCAGCTCGTTCCGTTCAATCTTCATCTCCGAAACGGCTGTGTCTGTCTGGCAGTTGGAATACTCTTACTCAATGCCTACCTCACGCCCAGTTTCCGATCTGGTGTCATGCCTTTGTCAGTCGCCAACATTCCCGTTATCGCGTTCGGATGATCCCTTCAGCTTGCGTATCATTTCTTCAGTGCTGAAAGGGAGCAGGTCTGATTGTCGGTGAAACGATGACAATGAAATTGTTTAGAGAAGAAAGATTTATTCGCAAGAAGAAAGGCACGGATAATGAAGCGTTGATTCACAAGTTATATTGCAGTGATGAATTGAATATCGTGATTAGATAAAAGAAACTATTCACGTGAACGCTTTGCAAAATATTGTAGAATGACTTGAAGTAGTGAATAAGCCTCTCCGATCTTTTCTCCAATGGAAGCAGTGTCATGTCAGCTATTGATAATTTTTTAACTCCGTTATTTGACATTCGAGAACGGTGGGCCTTCCTGATCGGTTCAAGTGTGATCACTTTTGCATTCTCCTGCTGTTAATTCTTCAGATTGGACCATTCACATCTCAATCCACCTATATGCTTGCATACACCTTTTCCAGCGCAACCCACACGTCTCTGGTAGTATAGTGGTTAGTATCCGCGCCTGTCACGTGCGAGACCCGGGTTCAATTCCCGGCCAGAGAGAATCTTTTTTCTTGCATAAAGTCACGCGTCTTTTGGTTCATTCCCTTCACTTATCAGGAGTTCAGATAGGGATCCGATGGAGAGAAGAAGATGGAGACCCGTTCGGGATGAGAAACCACATGTGGGCAGTCGAGTGGATTCTAGAGCGAAGTGAGAGATTGTGCTAAAGCAAGAGAGGCATCACTCTTCCGTTCGGTGCTTGTTTTTATCGCCTCTCTGGGTCTGGAAGGCATCAGATTACACCTTACTTCTCACCATCACAGGCCACTCTTCAGTCTCCCACTGCCTCTGCCCACTGTTCTGTCGTATTTCCTCTCCTCGTCTATCCTTCCGATCCTAGAAATATTTCTTTCGCTTTCATAATTTTTCACATGTCTTGTTTCGCATCTCACACTATCCTCTCAGTGATCTACTCTCACTCATGATTATCTGATTCGAAGAGAAGTGCACACAATGTGGAATCGTGAGAAGGTATGTGAAAAAGATGTTAAAGTTCCCCTCCACACCTGACTCAAACAATCCACATTTGAATTCCCGCATTTTTATATCTCTGTTCCCAGTGGAGCAGTCGACTCAAAGCATCGCTTTTAAGAGTTTCGCGGTACGTTTAGGCCCAAAATGAAATTTCAAGTCGATCGCTCCACGGGGAGCCGAGATATAAAAGTGCGGGAATTCAAATATTTTCAGGTGTGGAGGGGAAATTTAACACGGTTTGGAATCATCGTTTAGGAACCCTCGAAATATGTCGTGGATTGAATCTTTCTCCCTCTCATCCTTCACTATCGCTCCTTGATACAAAACAATTTTCAGTTTCTTCACCTCTGCTGCTTCGAGGTTTCCTCATTTCAAGGATGATTCACAGCCTCTGACTGCCTATGCTTCTTTAGTTGCTCTCTGCACGCTACACACTATCTAGTACATTGCTGCCACAACCTCCGCCCAAGGTACGGTAGTCGACTCATCAAGTACTGATTTTATTTGTTCAGAGCCAACAATCACTGATGCTTTCGACGCACCGATCAACGAGAGTTCGAGCAACGACGGATTGACTCATTGTTGACTTCAAGAAATATAATGAAGAATTTTACTGAGCACCATCCCTTCATCGAGAAAGACGATAAACTTCTCATTATTGTATGCTTAGAGACGCCAAGCTCCGCCCACTCGAGAGGGATAGAGGCGCGCCCAAAATCTGGACAGGGGATTGGCAAAGCGAATTCTGAACCAAATTGATCACTCTAAAAAGTTTCTGGTAGCTATCAACAGGCTTCACAAATGGCCCAATGCGCGCTATGTTTGACACATTTTGGATGGGTGAAAATCGATAATACATGGTTCAGAATCGGTAATTCGAAGGATTCCAGTGATCGTACACAAGGGCGCATCACACTGTTTGTTATCCTGATTTTATGATGAATTTTAAAAGTGAAAAAACATTCATCAGAAGTGTCCCCGCTTTGCCAATCGATAAAAACGATTTGAATACTTACTGTGTTTAGCGCGCCTCTCCTCTCCCTTCTCCCCTCCCTTCCCTCATTTGCATGCGTCCTCTCCCTCGCTCCCTCTATGAAGTACTACCCGGCTACTCTAGCACGCACTCTCTCCGCTTACGCTTGATTGCGCCACCCAGGCATCTGAACAGCTTCTTGCTCAGAGCGGTGAAACTATGGCCGTCGGAGTTTGGCAACTAGCCGAAATAGGCTCCGCCCACTTTTGAGCTGTCCTGAATTCTCCCTTTCTCCCACTATCGCCTTTTCGCATGGTTTTTGAAGCATAACTCGGTCCAGAGATGAGATATCGACAAACGGTAAAAAGCATGATCTTATTTGGCCCTAGTGGGATACATTAGCAACACAAACTGGCCCTCACGATGAGTTCGGCCAATCACGTTGTGGTCCCTATGTATGCTTCCCTATTATGCGCTGATGAACTTTTGCCATGTTCTCACGTAGTCGAGAGTAATAATATATTGGGTCGCTGTAATTTCATCAAAGGCAAAATTGGAGCGTGTACACATAGGATAGTGCAATGGCATGATGAATCATACAAGAAAGGAGATAGAATAGCCGTGTGGCGACTGAGACGCTGAGTCACTCAGTAGCCACCGGCGATTACACAATAGACGGCGATCTAACCGCCGGAATATGACGAATCATAACAATAGTGGCTACCTAACATGTCCGATTGCAGTGAATCACATATTCGAATGAGTGAAATACTTTCGTATGGCTTTCGAAATAGCTACTATAAATACTGAGCTCATTTCAGAGCAGGGGAAGAGGGGATCCCCTCACTCGAGTCTACCCACCAGCACCAACATCGACTACGCTGCCCAACTACTGCGATCCGCCTGCGACTACCACGCTGCCACGACTATCGGACACTATCGACTACATCATCCTCGGTTGTATCTTATGATGAGATAAAGCCTATCAATACCAGTCTTGGTCCCGTTGCACAACACCTGTTCCGACTGGTAGCAGCGAGTGTCGGACCAAGATTACGGTCCGTCCTTGGCGGTAAGAGATGCAAGATTACGGATCTCTGCCGCACAGGTGTTCGGGAAGCCAAGACTGGTCAAAGGTTAGTCATTTTATATTTTTTTTAGGGAATGCGCAAGCCCTATTGAAATATTTTGGCTTGGTAACTGCAGCGGGTATGCATTATCTTGCGGGCATCCATGGAGCTGATTTCGACTATATCAGCGTCTGCAAGGTAATGCGTGAATGGGAGATTACTATGAGTGAGGCCTCAACCAATGATCGATCAGATAGAAAGAGAGAGCTCTGTACATGAGGTTGTGCCAATGAGGCAGGATTATGATAGAAATAAGAGGATGTGAGAAAACTGAGGGATAGAAGAGGTTTGATTAAAAGTAAGGAATAAATAATGAGTTAAAATTAAGTGAGCAAAATAATGAGCCAAAGGGAGAGGTATTTTTTTGAGAATAATGAGTGTAAGAATAAGCTGAAATCGAGTGAAGAGTATCCAGTATAGAAATTAGTGTGCGTTGAAATCACTCCAGAGTTGAAATAACGGTGTGTGTAAGACATGAGAGCTAAAGGAAGACCTAAAGGAAAATTGATGATACATTGAAATACTATGAGATGAGAATGAATTGGAACTGCGAATTCGTAATTGAAAATCAGAACGATTTTGAGAGTAATATTATTGAGAGCGACCTGCAGCTGAAAGCTGGACAGAAAATTGAGAGTAGAATCTCGCTTCTGATGGTTGAAGTAAGATCAGATTGAATTTTGAAATAATATTATGAGGATTTAAGAAGTGCATACAGAATCTAGCTGAATGGAGAACGACAGTGAGGCTTGGGTGAAAGCTAACGGAACTTTAATCGAGTATTACGGGAGTGTTATAATTTAGTAGAAGCAAAAACAACAAGAAGAAAATGAAATTCAGTAACAGTAAATATAGTTGGAGAGGATTTATTTCAGTATGATTAAAGTGAACAATAGTGTTCATAGTACGAAAAATTCTGTGGAGAGCATCGGTGTATCGGAAAAGGTTGATTGAAATTGAAAAAAAAAACCAGTTGACTTCGAGAAAAAGAGAGGATCAAAAAAAACGGTTGGAGCGATGTGGACTGAGCGGTATCAAAGCAAGGTGAGTTCAAGTCTGCGAACAAGGACATGCGGTCAACGAAGGAGAGTGTGGTAGAAGAGATACGAATGGCAACAGGAGAGGAAGGACCTAGGAGGGCGGGATGTGTCACTGAGAGAGATGCGCGGAGGAACGAATGAACGATAAATCTACGGACTAGAGGATCGGCAAGACTGCCGGCATCATCCGAGACGAATACGAACGAGAAGAATGACAACAGCGGAGAGCGACGACTACTGCTGGGCGGACACGGAGCAAGGAAGTGAGTTTTGTTTCTTAACTAAGCAATCCTAGCTGTTGCAATGCTTAATTTCGTCTTGAATAGCGCGCTTGAAATTTTCGAATCCTTCATCCTCCTGAAAGTAGCCGGATCAATAGTGCAAGGCGCTTCTGTTGGTATATCGTCGAAGTAGGACGTTTCTCCTTTGCGTTTCTCTATATTTCTTCTATTATCTGTGAACTAGTATTAGCTGTAATTGTTTCTCATCGCGCTCTCATCTGCGCATCATCATCGCATGGCAGAAAGAAACTGTTATTTTGAAAATCATCAATTCGTCTTCACATTTTCTGTTTTTATTCGCGAGGCGCTACAGCGATCTCTTGAATCTGTTTTTTTTTCAATGGAATCACTCATATTAAGCATGTCATCTATTTATTTGTGCTCAAACATGCGATCAAACTCAAAATAGTTTCAAACTCCAACTCAAACTCCTCAATCCAGTTGCACATTGTCTCTTTGATAATCGAATCTCGGGAATATACACCTCATGAACCATGCGGTGAACAATACATTTCTCGAGGAAAGACACATTTCTTCCTTGTGAATTCTCTATTCTCTTTGCTTTAACGTGCTTCAATGCGAAGCAATCATGCTCGAAATGCGCTTGCGACGAAACATGAAACAGCGATTCGATTCTGGCAACAGAGTGGTTGAAAAACATTTCAATGAAAACGCCTATCTATCTAAGTAAGGGCGGTAAGTCAATGAAGGCAACATCAGCAGTAAATAGGTTAATTAAGAGAAGACCACGAGGAGAACACCATGAGGCGTCCATCTTCTAAAACTAAAACCGCAACTATCAAAATGAACTTTATAAAGGGAGAGAGCACGGAAGAGAACTAATCAAACGATCAAGCAGTGGAAGAGAGAAAGAAATCGAGAGTGCTCATAAGGATAATCATGAAAATATGATCGAGATGTCCCAGATGGGAATGATGGACTACTAAAGAAGGTTACGAAGATCTTGCTACGGATAACAATGATACGATTTATGAAGGCAGTGAGCACCAGAAATTGTTGGATAACTTGTTCGTAAGGGAATCGCGTTATGAACGGTCGAGATGATGATTAACGGAGAGATCGAGCAAGAGAGGTAGTTGAAGAGAGAATGAGAATAGGTGCGAGAATGGAAAAAGATATTAACAAAGATTGGAAGAGAGGACCCGGAAGAATCGCATTCGAAGACGCAGCAATCAGCCCTAGAAATACAACGATCGTCAGCACGACAAGTTCAAGCGCCATCCCAGCAGCCAATCTACACACACAATCATGTAAGGAAAACACAATCTACACACAAAAGATCGTGTAAAGGTAAGCATGTTTAAATTCCTCGAACAGTGGGCGCTTGATATAACTACATAAGCCTGGCTAGCAGGACTCGCAGGAATACAAGCTTCTCAACGATAAGGACACTGAGAAGGAACTTCAAAGACAGGAATGGGGCATAGCAGAACGTAGAAGGAGACGAAGAGGAACCAAGAAGAGACAAGAAGAAGAGTGCAGTTTGGAGAGGCAAAAGGTACCGAACGACAATAATGCCTTGCGTGGGTTGTGGGAAGATTAATCGGTATACAGTCATTCTCAAATACTCATCCGGACTGTCCCTAGCTGACAGTGATCAAACACTAACTTTCCATCCTGATACACGACCCATTTGAAGTTTTATTCATCAACTATTCTCAGGCAGTCTCAACACATCTAATTGATGCGAAACGAGGAAACAAAGCGACAAAGGCGGAACAACTCAAGAGCTCACTGGAAGGATCAGGAAGAGAAGTCGTATCGAAGATGACATCGACACAGCAAGAGGACTACGATCTAATGGTAACCTGACTAACGGTTCATTTCATATGTTATTGACAGCGAGATGCAGACGGAGATGCGATGGTTTCTCAGTATAATCGAGTAAAACAAAATTGGGGATGGTTGCTCTATCTTTGCGACTGTAACATGCGAGATCAACGAGATGAACGTGAAATGAACGTTAGCCCTCTGAACCGATGTTATTAGCGCACAGATAAAAAAGAATATGAGAGAATGCGCTAACGAAATATGAGTAGTTGGGAATTGGAAGGGAATTACTCAGAGAGCGATGATTTGTGGACTGTTGCCGCTTCCAGCTACCAGGATTGAGTGAAAGGAATAATTGAGAGAGAATGAAAAAGATAAAAGGTTAAAAGTTATGGAGATCCTGGAATCTGATGGAGTCTCAATACAAGGCAGAGTCATCCCCACATAATCAAAACAAAAAAATCTTATCTTTAAGATTGCTGTAACAAATGCTTCCAGAAACGACTACGAGGAGCATCATCATCCACACGGAGATCGTACTGACAAGGTCAGAGCACAGACAAGTCTCAATCTTAGGGAGCAGTAAACTACAGTTGGGATGACATGCTGCATGTATTTATTCAAAAGGTCTAGGTTTCAAACATCAGAGAGTTGGAAATCAGAAGGATTCAGACAGAGAGATCAATTGATCGTATATTTTTCGTGCCAGATACCAGGAGATATCGAGAGATTTTGCAGGCATCGAGGCAATCAACAGCAAGCAGTAAGCAACGGATGTCGAGTACAACAAAGGAACTATACCAGCAACAACAACAACTGACACAATCGCGTTGGATGGAGGAGATATGGACATCGGAATGTAAGTTTTCAGGCGGAATGAAATTAGAGTCCAGGATTGAAGTTCAAACAACTAACGCAATTTGTACTGCAAATAAGTATTGGAGATCGCATATGATAAGATAGAAGCAGTCGCGGATAGGAATGAAGACATAGTGAAATTTACGTTTGGGGGAAGAGGAAGTGAAACTATCAGGAAAATCGTTTAGATTTATTGCAGGTTCGTTCAAGATCTCGACGCTGTGCCCACCTGCAGAGGCAGTGTGGATCTGTCCGAGAGAACCACAACTTCCAGATCTGGTACAGTTACCATTCACCATAGATCACAACGTCTGTCTTTCAGAGAAGGCGAGCAAGAAATACAGCAAAGGATCCAAGTGGAGCATCCGAATACGAAGAGCCCAGAACTTGTCGAATCATCACGACTGGAGTCAACTAGGCGGCTCATTATTTGGAAACCAAAGGAAGTCATCGGAGGAAGTGGATACGAGAGAGGCATGTGAGGAGATGAAGAACACTAGGTAACGTAAGTATGACATCTTGCCTAAGATAGGTGATGTCTGAACTAAAGATAACTTATAAGTGATTTAATGCCCGTCAGCATCCGCAGCTTGCAGTTTACTGCCGGGACAACATTTTCGAAGTTACCAACTGATCTTTTCAGGATATCATGACGAGTACGCGGAACGAGAGGGAGTTTACTCGATCGCCACAAGGAATGCTGACAGGATTCAACTACGTGCGAGGAGGATGCATCGTACCAGATAAGTCAGTAATTATTTGGGAACTCTATAGCGACGGATTCAAACGTAACAAGGACAGGAAGACTATGGGTCAATGAGAATAGGGAAATCTAAAAATCCTGGGCCACAATGAATGGCGGCCATGAAACTGAGGTTATCGTTTACGAAATTTTTTTTCCGAACTCAAAGAGTGATGGTGAAACGATTTGCAGATGGGAGGGGTACGAAATACATGTCTACCAACCAGGCTGCTGTACGACGCATGGCAGTGGAGTAGGCAACTCTAACGACACTCCTACGGCACTCAGCGAACTACTTGCGTCTTCAGGTAAATACATAGAATTCACTAAACCAAGATGAACCACGACGTTGTAGGCATCTTCAAAATGGGCTCACATATTTGCAACTTAGGTAGACAACTTACAACTTATAGTCGAATTATATCAGTGTGACAGCGCGAAAAGGAGAGCAAATAAGCTAAGAGGAAAGTTTTCCTGGTATAATCTAAGCTTTTATATTTTACTAGCTTGTTAAGCTCCTCTCAAGAATTTACGAGCAACCCTCGATATCGCCAAATGTGGCAACAATAACGTAAGTGTGTCAGAGATCCAGTGCCGAAACGATATAAGGCGAAGAGGACAGGGTAAACGCTTGTGCCAATCCGAAGAGGAAATATGCCGAGAGACTTGCACTCCAGCACACACGATCATGGTCGTCTTCGTTGATCCTCGCACTCAAATGATGTCAGTGGATGCCCAGATGAAGCCATGCAGCGAGGTGAACATTTTCTATCTCCAGGATAGAGATATTTTGTGGAGACACTAGGTATCAGGTATTAGATAATTGATAATCCAGTGAGAGAAAGAGCACATCGGCTACCGATTCTCACCTCCAACGGTAACAACGTTGACCACTTTCTATAACATTCAGTTCATTCAGATCTACAAAATGCGAGACGATGCTTGGCAAGTACAGGAAACCGTGAGCAAGCTTCTGGAGTGGCGACAACTAACAAGGACATGGAAACTCGCGATCATGGTACGACACTGAAGTGGTAAGTAGTTCTTTGTGAATACAATTCAAAATTCCAGTTTAGAGAACAAGATCAGTTGGACTAATACCACTCAAAATGGTAATAATGAGATAGAGGAACGATAATCATCTGCGGATGTCCAAGGACGGTGCTATGAGAAGTGAGGAGGTAATGAGAAGCCCGTGAACTATCTAGAAAGGAGTGGTAGCACAAAATGGACTAGAAGGCCCAACCGGGTTGAGGTTGTACCTCAGATAACTGTACATTACAACTGCTCTTTCTAACTGCATCCGTATTCGAAATAGCAACAAGATTGAGAAAGATAACCCGTAGCACCGAGTACTTAACCATTAGCAGCAAGTGCGAGAATATGCGAAGATGAATTGAGGAGTGAAATTGCATATGCTTATATTATTTAGAGAGCCCATGGGGAGGGAGACGAAGGGATGGGTAGATCCATTCAATTGTATTGGTCTCAAGAATACGCATTTGAAACGGATTGGGAGAACATTAATTTATAGGAGTAACTGTGATAGTCTCCTCCAACAGACGAACCAATAAATCCATGCGAACAAATAATTAATTGCCTGGAGAGCCTGGAGTGAACGCAATCAAGGTCTAGATCAAGAATTGAGAGAACGCAAGTTGATGGCAAGAATCATTGGAGAGCACTCTCTGCACATTCGTGAGCCCTACTACGCTGCCGGAACAAGTGAAGCACAGGTTTAAAAAAACAACTAAAAAGTAAGAGAAAATTTTAACTGATAGTTTTAGGAGTATGATATGCAAATGAGGATGAAACCAGCTATAGATCAGAGTGTATGGTGCTGATATGATTGAGTGTATCACGTGGAAACATGCAAAACGCCTGAGAACACGGGTGCGAGAGAGTCACGATCTACGGGTTAAGAAACGACGATGACAGGCAAGGGAACTTCGATGATGAGTTGCAGGCTACTCTGAAGATGCATCGTCACCAGAGATATGATGAGAGTACGGAGAGTAGAAAGAGTGAGAGATAGCAAGTACATCACGAATTTGTGACGGCACGGATATAACCTATGGAGGTAGCTAGTGGACGTCTAGACAGTTAGGATGTCTTTCAACCCCTTTAGTGGGCCCGGCATGAAGCAGGGCTGGGGCCAAATGCACTGAGGATCGCCAAGAAGTCCAGGCAAAATCAACAGCAGAATCTGATGATACTCGATGGTTGAACACGTCAGGATTGAAGGAAGCACCATAGAGGATATGTACTTCAAGACTGTGAGTTTTTATCCACTATTAAACGCTATAGTGATGGAACGGGACACTAGCCACTGGGCGTATCTTAATAAACAAGTGACTGAATAACAGGTCCAAATGAGGAGGGAGAACAAATATGGTGATGGTAGTACGTCGTGAGTAATGATAGATTTACGAGAGTAGTCTAGAGGAGATGTCTCGTATGCATACTATTGAAAATAAGTGAGAGTTACAATAGTCCTGCGACTAGATGCCTATTTCTAGAGTGAATGGCCACTTGTGGTGGTGAATTCGAGAGATCCAATTCATCTGTGCGGTGAATCGGTCGGAAAATCGAAACATATGATTATCTGGGGGCGATTCGGGCCCTATCACGCACACTGCCACATATTGAGCGGACATAGCAGATTCTAAATTGATGCTCATTGAGACCTCCCTAGCGAAATTGTGTTGTAGATAAGGCGAAGATGGTCGAAGTCGCTGACCTAAAGGTAGCCTTGCGGGAGATAGTGGAGGAGACAGTGCAGAGGTATGAGGCTGTGGATATGTGACATCCTCGCATCGAAAGAATCTAAATAACTCATCCATGTAGGTGAGATTTGTGTGCGCACTCTGATATCACTTGAGGATAACGCCACTGCGGCAGACTTGGGGACGATGATTCGTCCAGAACCCACTAGCTGGAACTTGACCGTGGGCCTAAGTGGTCCGAATGAGGATCAACTAACGCATCGATGCAATAAAATTACATATGGGATACCAGCGTTTACCGTTGATAGTTGCATGCGAAGCAGTTGAGGACTAGTGAGTAAGCTCATGAACCATAGGAGGCACCGGTTGAATGTGCTACTCTGACTATGAGGACTTATGGGGCCACAACAGGCGAACCCCGATGTAACTATACATAAATAACCTCAAGAGACAATACATAATTAACCTCAGAGTGCCGGGAGACACGGGGAAAGCCAAGTACGTGGGTACAAGTTGCGCATAGATGTGCAAGATGAGAACCTAGAACTGGAGGAGCTGTGAGATTAACGTGAAAACTAGAAAAGATATCATTAAGCTGTTTGGGAGGCTTTCTAGCAGATAGTGGGAGAAATCAACTCTTAGTATTGCGAACTCGGAAAGGAAGTCTAAGATAAGACCGGGGTCGGTCTTCTGGGGAAAAGGGAGATGTACACATAGGATAGTGCAATGGCATGATGAATCATACAAGAAAGGAGATAGAATAGCCGTGTGGCGACTGAGACGCTGAGTCACTCAGTAGCCACCGGCGATTACACAATAGACGGCGATCTAACCGCCGGAATATGACGAATCATAACAATAGTGGCTACCTAACATGTCCGATTGCAGTGAATCACATATTCGAATGAGTGAAATACTTTCGTATGGCTTTCTAAATAGCTACTATAAATACTGAGCTCATTTCAGAGCAGGGGAAGAGGGGATCCCCTCACTCGAGTCTACCCACCAGCACCAACATCGACTACGCTGCCCAACTACTGCGATCCGCCTGCGACTACCACGCTGCCACGACTATCGGACACTATCGACTACATCATCCTCGGTTGTATCTTATGATGAGATAAAGCCTATCAATACCAGTCTTGGTCCCGTTGCACAACACCTGTTCCGACTAGCGAGACGTGATTGGCTCTGTCAACTTTGAATTATCCCTCTCGCTCATCAGCGAGGAAAAAAAGAAGATTACTTCGCGATTAGGTCGTTAGACCGACGATGGTAAGGACAGAGAGAGAACAGAGGGGAATGTTGATTTCAAAGGGGTCATGTCTCATGTGTCCGGCTGTTTACGTCTCAATCCTTCTCCTTCTATTTTTGCCGCTATGTTTAGGGTAACTCAGTGTCGATTCCTCCCTTCTCTCACCTCTCTCACTCTCCTTTCATCACTCTCCCCTGTTTCGCGCGCACTTCTTTGTCCCATTCATTGCACATTTCCCTTCCTCTTTTCGATTTCCTCCCTCTTTCCTCGCTCATATTCTCCTTGTCTGTGTTGCGCATTCTCTGAGTATTTGATTTCGGATTCGTTTCCGTTCCTATTGACGGCTCCCTATTGAGAAAGTTCGTTTAGATCAATATTTCACCTTGCAGTGATCTACATTCACTCATCGATGCTCCTTTGCATGAAATGATTCACAATTTCCCATGGGAGACAAGGAAATGTTAGCTTTTTCTTTAAAATTTTGAGTTTCTCTTTTTTTCAATTAGTAAAAAGCGATTTGAACTGAAGGAATTTTAGATTCAATGGTAGTCGATACATCACCATTTCCACTTGATCCGCTACAAATCTGTCGCTCATTGAGCATTTGAAGACTACAGTGATGGTCACTCGAACAATTTGCGATCACAGTAAGTGTAGAATCGCAAAAGGGCAATCGTCTCTTCATTTTACACACTCTCTCGCCTCTCTGACCGATCAGAGAGAGCTTGTGAAATCAAAAGACGTCGACCCGTTTTTCGAACTCTAATTGGCAGGTTATCATAAAATTAGGAGATTTGTGATTGCAGATAGAACTGCATCAGCGACCAGGCAGCAATTGGAACAACCATGATGATTACGTTGATGAGAATACACACAGTTGAATATTTCCATCTGGCTGCTTTGGCATGTGAGTGTAGAATCAATGCAATTTCTGAAAAGTTAAAATGAGTGATTCTTTGCGTTTAAGTTGTCTGTGGTGGTCGAGAGGCAGGAAGAAGCGGAGTACTAGCCCTTGCAAGACTGCCTGATGCTACGGCCTTTATGCATTCTTGCATTACTAGAGGAGAGAGAACTGGAGATGCCAGGAGATTTCATCCTTTTATCATTGTTATTGCGTTCAGATAAAGACTGTATGATAAACCGTTAAAGTAAGCTTAGATTACAGCCCGGGTCGTTTCCCTAATGAAAACAATCCGTCCGGGCTGATCCCGGACGGTCCCAGGCGGTCCCAAACGAATTTATTCGTCGAGGAGTGTGAGTTTTGGTAAAACCCTGTGTTGGCGTAAAGCTCGTTGGTTGTACAATCGATTTATAACAATGAGATATTTTATTTCAAAGTAAATAATTATAAAATCGAAGTTAAAGCGTCGGCAGTTTTGAAAAATTCAAGGGAAAAGATTGGGAAAGATTACTGTAAGCATAAAAGTTCAAACGGTTTTTCGATTTTCTCACCAATGTACTAATTCATAATTAATTCATTTAGCCAACTATTGAAATTTAAGTAAAACATTTTGTTGTCATAAATCGATTGTGCAACCAACAAGCTTCACGCCAACACAGAGTTTTACCAAAACTCTCACTCCTCGACGAATAAATTAGTTTGGGACCGCCTGGGACCGTCCGGGATCAGCCCGGACGGATTGTTTTCATTAAGGAAACGACCCGGACTGTAGATTATTGGAAAGAGATTAAAAACGGGTTGAAATTTGAGCTATATATGAGACGGGGGCAGAGCAAGGCTTCGCCTCTTGATCCCTCTCTCTAGAGTTTCAAATTACTTTACTTATTCTACCATCTGTCATCGCTCGTGTAATGTCCTCTTGCTCTCCCCTGTGTCGGCTCGTAAATGGAAGGGAGATGATCCAGATTGAGATGCTAAGACTCGAGAGACCCGATGGGTATCGCTTGAAGCTTATTGTCTTTTGATTTTTGATTTTTCCATACATAGATGTGTTCGAAGGATACTGTCGGACTCGCAAGATTGATACACAGGTTGCCCAGCAGTTCGGGTGGAGGAAATCGAACATGTGTTCGCTCTACAACTCAAATGCGTTCTCAGAGTTACCAACCTCATAATGTCGATATTTTCGACTAGTATTGAATCGTTTTTTTCTCTCGAAGTGCAATCAAGATTTCGACCTAAGATTTATTCGGCGAGTACCAGGTTACACAATTCAGAGAATCAGTGGTCTCAGTGGTGTATCAGAGAAACAGTGGTCTGCTACGAATGCTACGAAAAGATTTCGTAGCATTCGTAGCAGTGCTACGAAAAGTTCCGTGTTGGTGAAGATAAGGTAAAGGTAAAGGTACTGCCACGTCAAGCGATTTTACAGTCGTACGACAACGCTAGGTGGGACCCGCTGGTAAGGCCAGCTGTTAGCCGGACTACAATCCCCTGCTGTCCAATGCTTTCTAGGGGAGGATTACCTTCCGCAACCGAAGTCACTACCAATTTACCGACCCCGGAGGGATAGAATGCTTGGTTTGCAT
>LS512548.1:77596-93321 GCA_900490845.1 Pristionchus japonicus | reverse complement strand
TTGGTGAAGATATTATTCAGTTATTATATTCTCTTATCGAATCATTTTAGTTCTCTTTGTTCTCTTCATTGAAGTCGTTGTTATTGTAGTCGAACGGAGAGGTGGTGATCTGGAACAATTACGATTTATTTTGGGATTTCTCGAGTATTTCTCGAGTTCAAAAAACAGGCAGGTTGACAAACCTTGTAAGAAGCATCCAGCCTGTTGATTTTCTTCGATATATCGATCATTTTGTACAGATATCTCTCAATTTTCCTGTCATTTCTGATCAGTCGAGCAACATCGTCGCATTGATAGTCCTGTAATTAGGAAACTCAAGTAAAATTATTTAATTAAGCTTTAAAATAAGGTATAGGTAGCCCCGTATTCAAGGCATTTGCGTCCTGCCACTGCTATGCCAGTTACTATATTTAAAGGCCAGTGCAGTCGGGAAGGCCTAATCTCTTCTTCGGTCGTACTTTACCGCGCGGTGTAGTCTTGATTAGCCTAATTACCTCAGACTCCTCCTTCCTCTTATTGAGCACGATCAATCTGCTCTGGAGGATCCTCAAATCATCGTCGATCTTTTCGCCCAACCATTTGTCCTCTCTTTTCTGCTTGTGAACGGAAGGATCGTCGGAATCACTGAATCGATACATTGGGCGTTACTTTATGTTGGTCACTGCGATGCAGGAAAATTTGCATTGTAGTCAAACTACTGAAGATGACCATTTGCATTTCAACTACAATTGCCAAAGGCGTAACTTCATTGGAGAAAACCAAGTAAATCCCTCAAAACTTACCGAATTTGATTCAACAGCGTGTTCATCAAATACTTGCGACGACTCATGTCAGCCAGTAGTTGATCCGAACACTGGACAGAGTCAGTGATGAGTTCGTTCTGAATAATTTTAATAATTTTGTTTGAATTAAATACATATTCAATCAATATTTTAGTTTAATGCAAGGCGATTCATAGAACTAATTTCATGAGAAACATTCACTCACGAAGCTCATCTCATCCTCCTCCTCTTCCTCATCTCCCTCTCTCCTTCTCACGTATCCTCTTCCATCAATGTACAGCAGATAGAACTTTGCCCCACTGTGCTTCGCCTTGATGAACGTTTCGGTGGTGATGAGGGGCATTTGCTGAAATGAGCAGAAGATATTTGGAGGGAAATAGAGCGACTAAAATGAGAAAAAAAAGATACTATACCAGCTCTCACGCTGACTCACAGAAAAGAGGAGCTTTGCAGTTGCAAATTATAAGCGGCGAATTGTTTACACCCATTTTGTGATTGGAGGCTTCCGATTTGGTAAGCGCTTCCGATCTCACAAGATCATTTCATACCAGATGACCCCTCTGGAGAGCCCTGGCGCTCCGCTGGGTACGCGTTCCCTCTGGCGATGCTTTGAGAAGACACCTGTAGCGGAGGACTATAGCCAGAAGGGAGAAATCTTTAGCGTGGTGGCGAAAAGGGGCGGAGCTTAAAACCCATCTACGCAAACTCCTATAGCTCATTCATTTCGTCCTCTGCTCTCCCCTGCAATGGCTTCGTTCTATTACTCTGATAGCTCATCGGACGACGACTCATATGAGGAAATCGGTTAGTTTTCCCTGCATTTCGAGTAGAGTGTCGATAAAAACCATTTACCAACCATCAACTAGCTGCGAAGCAACTAGTTGTTCGTTTTCGATACTCTAACCCTGAGCATCTAGTAGTCTCGTGTATACTATTCTCCAATTATGTTTCCACAAGGTTTGCTGCTAGACTAAGAAGTCTCTCAGTAAGTCTCCCGAGAATCACTGAGTATCCCTTATTATTTCTGAACCAACCCTTTCCAGATCAGTATGCTCACTCGTCCGCTAGGGGTTCCTCTTCCAAGTTCATCTTCGGCAAAACTCCCGCAGCGAGGGCTGCAGCGACGGAAAGAGTCGTGGAGTCGGTGAGTAGCTCAAGTTTTTTATAATAATAATAATTTATCTACGCCCGAGGCGCGACGAGATCGTAAGTTACATAGAAATGCGTTGTAGGGGGGGGGCTCTCATGCGTTGGGAGATTTAAGACAGATTTGCGATAATGGGGTGGTTTTCAAGTTTTGTAGATTCAAATTGAAACCGTGATTAGTAAGCGTGTGCTCCTTCGAAGCATCTTCTGGTATTTGACATGTTCTGAGTAACTTGCTCGAGAAATAACCGAGCAAGCTCGAGTTGAAATGATCTGCCTGGCATTTGTGCGCTTCCACGTATCATGATTCTACGAGATTCGTTGCAGGTGGCTGTGCCGTCACCGTTGAAGAGGTTCACGGCTGCGGCCGAAGTCGCTGCAGCACAATCTTCTGCGCCGCAGCAGGTCGCTGCAGCTGTTCCGGAACGAGGTGAGTGGGCAAGACGATATTTTTCTTTATTGTTGTAGATTCAATATTCGAATCCTAACGTGCGCAATTATAGATGCTGCTTCAGCGGATGATGTAGACTCGGTGATCGGCAGTCGAGTCGAGGCGGTGATCATTCCTGCAGCAGCAGCTGCTGCTGCAGACGCTGCTGCTCACAAGGTAGATCAACAGCTAGCCACCGCATCGGAGTTGCAAGAACTGAGAAAGGTATGAGAACGAGCACTCCTTGAAGAAGCTTTTTTTTTCAAATTTACATATTGCAGACAATCGATCTTCTTCAAAAAGAGAAGCAGGAAATGCAGGAGATGCATGAGAGGAAGATTGCGGAGAAGGAGGTAGTGTTTAGTTGTCGAAAGTAACATTGGCCTCTTTTTACGCACGAATGTGCATATCTTTGATGACTAAAGAGGTTTTTAACAAATCTATTACAGGAACTGCATGAGGGTATGGTTTTGCTGCTTACCACTCAGAAGAACAGTCTGATCAGGGATATAAACGAGAATGCAAAAGAAAAGGCGCAGCACGAAAAGGTCAGGAGTGTTCAAAACAATGAACGATGTTTTGTTACTTCATAAACCAGTTCGCAGTTGATGCTAGGGTGTGCAACAAACGTTTCATTGCAGGAAGTCATCCATCTTCGTGATGCACTCAATCAAGCTGAGGCAGTGAACAAGGCACTGTCTGAGGAGATGCTCAATCTCATGGACTCACTGAAGAAGAAAGATGAAGACATCACCCGTCTAACGAAGCTCATGATGGATAAGGAGGAAGAGGAGGAGAAGGTTTGTGAATCTTTTTATTAAGCTCTGCAGTGTTCAATTTCCTCACACTGGTAGCCAACTCATCATTCTAATGCACTGTGTTGATGCAATCATGAATATTTTGCAGATAGAGGAGACTGTTCTGCAGCAACAGCAGAATGAGGAGCAACCCGACATGGTCGAGGAGCTGATGGCGCTGACTGGCACGGTGATGATCCCAGGAATTCCGATCTTCGTCCTCTTCTTTGTCCTCTATGCCTTCATTTGGACCATCTTTCATTGAAGTGCAATCGCAGTATGGTGTTCCTGTTGTGCATTTTTTACATTTACATTTAATCAACTATATCAGCTCATTCAGTGGGTGTTACGAAGCTGGGTTGCCATGAGAGTTCTCCATTGAGCTCGATCGTGTCTTGCGATTTGCATTGTGTTGTGCATTGTGTCGACCTGTTGTGCAAGTACAGGAGTGTTATCTCATTTATTTGTAGAATCTGACTTTGATTTTGATAAACGATGAGAATGGAGAACATGTTCGCTGCAAGACAAGAAAAAACAGAAAGAAGCGTTCATTAGACACGTAATTAATCTTCGGAATTTTCTTCTTCATCCTCCTTTTCGTCACTCTCTGAGGATTCTCGATCACTCTCAATCACTCCCATTCCATCGCCTTCGGAGTTATCGGTATCGCTCTGAAAAGCATCATGTAGGACTGAAAAAAAAACACCAGAAATATTTCAAAATTGAGTCGAGAAACATGAAATTAATGAAGAAATGCTGGAATTCCAGTTAACTAACATCATTTGAATCCTCCTCCTTCTCATCTTCTTTTTTCTTTCTGTGATCCTCCTTCTTATGAATCTCCATGTGCTTTGTTAGCTTGTTCTTCGCATTGTATCCTTTCTTGCAGACTCTGCATCTGTGCCGATACTTGCCTGGAATAATCGATTTGTATTTCTTTATTTTCCTACCGTATCCGAGTACAGTCAGCTTACAATTTTAAACTGACCTGTGTGACAGCTCATGTGCAATTTTAGGTTCACGTCATGACGGAATCTCTTTCCACATTGTTCACACTCGAATGGGCGCTTGCGAGCCGCTTCTTCGGGAGTTTCCTCATCTAAATATATTAAAATAGATTATTCATTTACGAAAAAATTGGAAAGCATCGACACAGAGTACACTGAGTTCGAAGAACATTACAAATTACTGATTTTTAGACTTTCCTAAAAATCCATTGTTCGCTCACTTTCATGGTAGATCCTCACGTGTTCTTTGAGACTGCGAGTAATGCGGAATCTCTTTCCACATTTCTCGCAATGGAATGGTAGAGTTTTTTCTACTTCAGCAGGGTCTGAAAAAAAATGCACTCAGAAGAGCAGTCTTGCTGAAATCCATCCCCTACCACCCAGCCTGGGCTTCGAAATATTTTGTTAGGAATGAGTGCAACTCAACGATTCTTCCGGAGAGCTAGACAAGTGCCGAAAATGTTCTCAAATTCGAGAAAACCTACCAAGATGCGTCTTCTTGTGCAAAGCGAGAGAGGAAATGCCGGAGAGGAATTTCCCGCAAGTATCACATTTGTACTTCTCCCTACGCGGATCATCCTCGTCTAAAATGGTCAGTTATCAATAGTCAAGGAATTTCCGTAACCCGAATTACGAAATCAGCCTACCAAGATGGCTGAGCTCGTGTGGCTCGAGTCCGATCTTCGAATTAAAAGCCTTTCCGCACACTTTACATTCGTATTTGATCTTGCGAGGGTCATTGTCATCTAAAGTTGCAGTTTCTTTTATAAGTTATTGTGAAAAACTCGCCTAAGTGCGAGTTCATGTGCGTCTTCAGCGAAAATGCTTTTGTATAGCGACATCCGCAGATTTGACATATGTGGGGCCTTTTCTCATCTTCGTCTGGAAAATATTTCTCATTTACAAACTCAATCAATGATATACCGAGGTTTGTTTTGTGGCGCGCAAAATGGGATTTGAGATTTCGCTTGGTGCGAAAACTTTGCCCACACTCATCACACTTGAAAGGACGTTTCTGCTCCGCCTGTGCAGGATCAGTTTCATCTATAATTGAATAATTATTAATTAATTAATTAAGTATTAACTAATTTTGAAAAAAAACTTACCAAGATGCATGCGTTTGTGGTCGTTGAACGATCTCAAACTCGAAAGCCGTTTGCCGCAAACAGCACATTCGAATTCCCTCTTGCGAGGGTCGTCATCAGCTGAAAAACTGAAATTTCCGAAATTTACACTATCGAAAATTCATACGCAAGTGGCTCGCAGGCCGAGTTGCGCAAGGGAATCGTTTGTCGCATTCGTCACATTTGAAAGGTCGGCTCAAACCATCATCATCTGAGCATTTTTGCGACTGCTCTCGCGGAGTGCAAGATCTCAGAATGATATTCCGCGAAATTCTTAAGCAACTAGGTGTACAGTTACATATCGTTATTTATCTAAGTCTACTAAGGACTACTATCTATAAATTTTATCAACTGAAGAAAACCCTACACAGATGAGATTTCATGTGATGCTTGAGTATTGTTCGGCGAGAAAATCGTTTGTTACATTGGTCGCACTTGAATGGCAGTCGATCCTCTTCTTTCTCTGAAAGGGAAGTCTTTGCTCTTTTCAGCATTCGAGATTTCTATTCCATGTATTCCAAACTGAAGTCATTTATTGTTGAATATTTTGATGAAATATTGATGAAGTTTGATGTTTGATGAAGTTGAATAGTTGTAAAAACGATTCTCACCCATGTGCGATCTCTTGTGCGGTTTCAGTCCTTTCTCGTTCTTGTAAGTTTTGGGGCATTTATCGCATCGAAATTCGTCCGGTCTAGGCTTCGGAAGTCTCCCAGTGCGCTTCTTTTTGCTATCTGATGATAATAGTTTTGTTTCCGTTACCATTCTGCAGAAATCATACTGTTTTGGAACGATCCGGTACTTCTCTGGTTGCTCGAGGATTCAGCTTCTGAATTTTCGTCATCGTCATCCGACCATGCACCAAATCCATCTGACAGAGAGCTCTCAACTTTATCATTTTCGGAACCCTGCAAGCAGATGAATTGTTCTCGGAGGTCCAGGAGTCCCACCTCCTCCTCATCGATCCTCATCTCATCTCCAATTTCTGAAATGTCGAAGAGGGAATCGAAGTCACCGTCTTTAGTGAGTTCCTGAAATAATTTATCCAGTGTTTTAGCTTACATAGCCAATGCATCACAAATGAACGTCCGTGGCTCACCTTCTTTATAATCCTTGCCTTCCGTTTCTTCACTGGTCTCTGTGCCACCCACTCCATCGCGGTTTCCAGAGATGCAGTGAGATTGTAGGCCAGCGCTCGAATGGGAATGATCCTGGAATGGCGTTATTTTCGGAAATAGACTGTCGCTTGTCGTGCTCTCCTTCTTGCTACTCTCAAAGGCGCAGAAGTGAGAACAAAAGAGAACTCGAATGCTTTGAATTACCGTTCGTTGTCTGCATCTTGAACGCGACGTCGATTGTTCACCAAAGAAGTCGTCGAAATGCCCAAAGTCTGAACCATGCAACACAGAATGCGTTCACTCTCTGAAGTCGTATACTCTCACACGCTTTGTGCAATGCTAAGGATAGAAAGATTATTTTATTTCCGCACATGCATTTATTGCATTAACGTGAGCTGGATTTTCAGCGTTGTCGGTGTTAATACAGTCTATTTTAGCGTTAATCTGAGATTTTTGGAAATACAAACACACCACGCACCACGCTTGGCTTTTCTTGGCTTGGCGCGGAATAGTGCTGAGAATGGGCGGAGTCAACGCCGCACTCATCACAACTCCCCATCAGCAATCATTCAATCCTCTCTCGTCCGCAGTGCCTTCCTTCTATAGTTCATCCAATCTATTCAAGCTATTCCAGGAGCTATCGTGACTACAGTGTAATTGCGAGCTATCGGCTCCGTAATGACAGACCTTTCATTGTTCAACTTCCACTATTCCAGGGGCTATCGTGACTACAGTCTAGTTACGTGTTTGCAGCTCCGCAATGGCCGATCTCCTTCGTCCTGTCCTCTCCTCTGATGATGAAGCCTACGAGGTTATCGGTAGGTTGATTCGGGTTCCTTTTCCCATTCGATGCAAATGGTTCAACGGCATTCGACTCAACGGGATGCAACCGTTGACAAAACACAATTAGACTCGTTTCAGATAACTCTGCTAACGAGGATTCCAACTCCACCAACGCTCCTCTCGATGATAGCGCCTCCCTCAATCCGGTAGAGGGAAACCTACAGAAGGACGCTGTAGAGTCGGTGAGTCGTGACTACAGTCTAGTCTCGATAGGCGCGAATTTCAAATATATGAGCTCGTTTCAATAAATTGTTGTTTTTTTATCGGGCAGAACTGCCTCTGGGTGAATTTGACTTAATTGGCTTGCTAGCCCGCTCACACAAAGAGCGTCAGAGAAATTATGCACGCTGTCTCACCCCTTCGCGCAATCTCTTTTCTTGAGCGTAGAGAGTTTGCGACATGAGTCCGATTGCAGCGAAACAAAGTGGTAACTAGAACTGGAATAGTTATGCTGCTAGGAAGAGACTGAAAGGGAAGATTTCTATAGATTACGCGGCATATTTTGCAGACTTCCGACACTTCGTCCGCTCTCAAATTAAAGGAGGAGGCAAAGAAACGAGAGGAGCGAGCGGAGGACTGCATCAATTTAATTGTGGGCTTTATCATACTGTGCGGAATCATCTGGTTTATAACCTGCATTCCATCAGTTGGCTTTGCTTACTAACTGACCAATGATTGTCACATAAATTCTCACAATGTATCACTTGTTACGAGAAAAATGGTGTAATGTCTGTTTATTACATTTGTACGGAATGTGTGAGATTGGATGAGCGATAAAGACCTTCGAAAAGTGCCATTAGTGATCAGGGGAGTTCACTGTATTTCGCCCACTCTTTGCACGCTGCCAGGAACGAAGTGCTGATTGCCGGTTACGGCTAGTGCGTCAAAAGTGCGGTGTAGAACCGGGTGATTACCAGCACTTTTAAACAGTTTTCGTTCCCGTTCTCTTCTAAGCTCCACGAAATTCTTTTCATTTTTCATGAGTTTGAAAATATTGACAGCAAATAACCCATACTTTCTCTTGCAAAGCACAATAAGTTTCCGGTGCAAAGTCTCCCTTTGTCTATGATAGGACTACGCGCACAAAGGCTTCAGTGCTTTTCCTCTGATTGAGAGATTGATACTTCTTATCAGTGATGAGCGCACGCCAGGGTGCGGTGAGAGTGCTTGCTTTTCTTTGTTCTAATCTACTGTACAACTTTTTTTCATGAAAATGTATCCCTTAGTCCTGCAAGTCTCCGTTCAGGTCATTCATTGTTTGCTCATCGATATCAGGTCACCTAAGTCAGTCTATTCTGCTGGGTCACTCGAGGTCACCAGTGATAACGAAGAACACACGGCCTAACTCTCCTCCATTCATGTTTCTTCCTGCCCCAAACCCCTCCGTAAACTGCTCTACTCCCATTTCAAAGCACATCCCGTACGCGCTTCTATTGAGTTAGGGATGACTCGCGAGCAGACTTCAATAAATAGTACTGCCGTCTACTTTTTTTTCTCTTGAAGATGCGAAAATATCGAAAATAATGCGATATTTGATATTGCGCTGGAATGTCGCAGGTCACTCTTTGCCGCATATCGCCTAGAGTGCGAAAAACGTCTCTTCATGTCCCACACTCTCTAGCCTATCTGACCTATTCGAGATTGTGCGAAATGAAGAATCAGCGAGTTCGAACGATCGACTCCCCGTGTTCTTTCGCCCTCCAGCCAGAGCGAGGGAGTATGCCAGTAAATATTGCTCACTCTCTCTCTATTGAAATACTCGCACTTTTTGATGATCAACGATTCTCGCCAAGTTCACTCCTCGAGTCTTTCTCTCTTTCACGTAAACAGTATCAGGTCACTGCCAAGATCCATCCACTTTGCCTGCTCGCAATTCTATTAGATCAATTCCAAACTAAGTTGTTTGATCACTGGATTCCTGATCTTTTTTCTCGGTTTTCTTCATGCAGGGATCAACGATTCTCTCCTTCTCTACTAGTTCACCCCTCGAGTCTTTCTCTCTTTCACGTAAACAGTATCCGATCACTGGCGAAGGCGGTCAGTGAGTGTGCCCAAGCTCATCTCCCAGATGTAGCCCTCAGAATGTCCAATCGAGCTGTTATTATCGCTGTATTCTGCACAGATCCATTTTCAGTGAAGAGATGCACGCACTTTTTGCTGATCAACAATATTGTCTTCTCGCCAAGTGCACGCAGAGCCTCTCGCGTTTCGTGTAAACACAGCAAGTTGTGATCATTGTTGTTGGCGATCTGCCTTCTTTCCTTCTCCCATTTTCTCATCCATCGTGAACTTTTGCCTCAACTCTCCTTCGAATGAATCCTGAATTCATTCCTTAATCGTACAGAAGCATGCTCCTTATTCTCTCTTCTCCTATCACTAATTCGTCTCATTGATATCTGTGTTCAGTTTTAACATCGATCAAGCTGGTTGATAGAATTGTCCCACCGCAAAGTATGTAATTCCTTTCCTGAATCGTACAAATTCATGCGAATCCTTGATTCCTTGATCCAATCCTTGTTATCCCTTCATCCCTCCCCTCATTTGCCTCCTTGACTTCTCTGCTTAATTTTCAAGGTCAAAAAATCATAACTGATCGTCCTTTTTTTTCAATGCAACTTCTGAATCGTACAAGCACATGCAGATCCTTGATTCCTTGATTCAATCTATCCTTGTTATCCCCCACTCCCTCTCTCCCCTCATTTGCCTCCTTGACTTCTCTGTTTAGCCACCTCTTGTGGCCTTTTTGCGATGCATCGGCGCCGAATCCGGTAGTCCCCACTCTCTCTCCCTCTCTCTCACTCATCTTCCCTTAAGCAATCCCTCGATCTCATAAATCTCGCAGAAATACTATAGATTTTTTTTGATTTGTAGTAAACCCTTTCGTAAGTTCGGTAGTCTCCACTTCCTTCGATATTGAGAGCTCTTCCCCACACGGCACGTTACGATAGTGGAGCCTTGAACCTAGAACGACCGCGTCTCGCGTCAGATTCCCGCGCGACGCGCCGTTCAAATCGGTGACAAGGTTGCTTAACAAGGCATCGGAGTGCCATGTTTCGCAACTTCGTCACTCTCATTTCGCAAGGCGATGCTGGCCTATATGTAAACAGCATGCGCTCTAGACGCGACGGGTAAGGTACCTGGGCGGGTTTCGCAAGCCTGACGCAATACTTTGCCGCGCGCGTTGCGGTTGTTTCAGATTCGCCTTAACTTGCCGTGCCCATCTGATTCCTTCTTCAATGCTCTATATTCCAAGGTCGAGTTGCATGCAATTGCACTTCAAATGTCCACAATAACTTCTTTTTTGCATATTGGTATTGGTCTTTTCTTATTATATTGGTATTGGTCTTTGGTCTGGATATTGGTCTTTTTTGCATATGTTCTTTGTCTGATTCACCCCCTTCTAATCAATATCCCACCTGATCCACCTCCTCGCATTTCCTCATCCCCCACATCCCCACTCCTGTATCGCGCAGCTCAAGAGAGCTTCCCTCCTTCGCACCTGGTCAGACAGAGCAAGGGAGTGTGTGCATTGGAGAAAGTCAGACAGTGCACTACTCAAATAATGCTAGTCAATAGGTTTTTCACGGGCGCGACAGATCTATGTACATCTCTTGAGAGATCTTCGAATATCTCTCCATCTGTCTGATCTCTTGCCGGATAGAGAGGCGAGAAGCACGAGGAACGAGGAGGGTGCGATCTTCTATTGAGTAAAGCTCGCTATACCAATCGTCGTCTCTCCATTCGCAATGTTCTCTCACCTGCTAGAGCATACGTGATAGCACTAGGCATGAAAGGATGTTGAAGATCTCTATTGAGGAAGGGGGTATTGGAGATGTTCAGTACGTGGTTTCGCTTACTTAGATACTTCTCAGGATCGGTTACTGTTACTTGGAATGAACCACTTCCGGTTGGTGTTCGATTCTTGAACGGTTTGGCACTTCGGTTTCTGGTGGGCCTTCATTTCAATTTTATTCTATCCCTGGTATTCTCATTTCCCGCCAAGCTTTCTAATAGAGCTGTCCTGGAAAGATCAGAAAAAAAATGATTTTTCCCTCAATTTCAAGTGAAGTCTGCACCTAGAGTGAGGGAATCGTGTCTTTTTACACAATCTGATCTCGGAGTAAGCCACTTTACGATGTTTGCCTGTACGAGGACAAGTTGTTGCATGATGTCAACTTGTTGGCTCTAGCCTATTCAAGGAAACCGTGTGTTGACGATAGTTTTGTCGTGTGGTGCAACTTTTACGCATTTTCTCTTCCCTTTGCACATGGTGATAGCACATAACACTATCGTACTGTTTTTGATAGTATTCTCATATTGTTGCATTGTTTACTACCTCCTTGCACCATGCAGGAGTCCAGTTCACTTCCTGCTCTCTTGCATAGATCACTCTCTCCACTCCACATGATCTCACTGATCAGTCAGAGCGAGAGAGCAGGCTAAAGACTGAGAGTCAGAGCACTAGCGTTCGAAATACGGGTCGACGTCTCTTCATTTCGTACAGTCTCTCGCTGATCAGACAGAACGAGAGAGAACGCGAAATGGAGAGAGTCAGAGCACTACTTCCACTTCCACTCAACCCCCATTAGCATACACCCTTCCGTTGACAGTTTACACTTCCTGAAAGAGGCGGAATTTGACGCCAACGACTGTTTTTGAAGGGTGACTACAATCATGTTTCACTCGACTCGAGGCGAGACCTTTTCTTTTATTTTTAGTCCGGTTTTCAATGATCATGCGTTGATACCGATCTGCACTATTCTATTTATGAAGATCAACCTCGTCATCATTTCCCTATTCTGCTTCGCTAATCCTCGAAAACGATGCGTGGCTAACTGTAACCTCCGCAATAGTTTTGATCTTGTGGTCGTTGCCTTTTTAACACTTCCTAGCGCTTCCACACGATCCCAATGATCCCTGTGAACTGTGGCCTTCCCCTCTCCGATTCTCGTCACAATCCCGATCTTGTGATCTCAGCTATATATTTGGAACTACTGATCCGTGCTTTTCTACGCCTAGTTTGAAGCACTCTTATCAGTGAGAATACCCTCCTTCATCAACTTCCTCTCTGATCACAGAGCAATATAGTTCGAATTTCGGGTAATGGTCTCCTCATTTCGCACACTCTCTCGCCACTCTGACCGGTGAGGAAGTGAGAGAAGAGAGCATTTCTTGCGAAGCCACCTCACTTCTGGTCAGAGAGCAATCACAGAAGCACGCTCGCTGCATTTGATTGTGCCTGAATTGGATTCAATCTTCGGAACTTCTGTACTTTTTGGCCCAGGGTCTCCCTCTCTATGACCGCTCTGCTGAGAAGTAAAGAGGAGAATGAGAAAAGTAGGGATAGAATACTCTATTGAGAATGGCTGGGCCAGAAAGTACAGAAGTGCCCAATCTTCATGTGCAATTCAGTTTTTGTCCTTGAAATAACAGCATAGGAGCAAGCACTTGACCATGCTATTTGTGTCTATTTTTTGGCATGGAAGGGTTTTTAAGCCGCTGTTGCTCCTGAATTGTAGGCATTTCACGACTTCGGTAGTGTCTTTCGAAAACGGTTTCGAAATCAGCTAATTCCTACAATTTTCGGGAAGAGTTCATTTGTTACTGATCAATTCGATCCGTTCTGACCTGCTCCTTATCAAACCAGTCTCAACTTGTTTTCTCCCCCGTTTCGAAGTCTAGCGATCACCTTTACCCTCTTTTGTTGACCGACCCTGCAACAATCTGGAGTGGTTCCTACGGAGAGTTCGAATCACTCCCAGGGTTGGGCAAAACTTTTACGACCTCTCTTTTCACAATACTCTCTCGCCTGTCAGACAGAGTAAGAGCTCTGGTTTCTCCCGACCACTGGTTAACCAGTACCTCAACCACTGGTTGGCGGGTATGCCAACCAGTGGTTGAGGTACTGGTTGACCAGTGGTTGCGGTACTGGTCAACCAGTGGTCAGGGTACTGGTCAACCACTGGTCAGAGTACTGGTCAACCAGTGGTTGGGGGGACACGGTATTGTGGAAAATCATTTATCGATAGCAGCATGAGTTGCCCCATACAGTAACCGAGCCACACACGGGTGGGCCCGGTAACATCCAAAAGACGGTCTCGCTGGGACCGTAACCAGGTGCGCGCAGTGGCGCTCGAGGGTACCTGAGGGTACTCGGTTTAGGGCTGCGAGAGGGGCCCTTATAGGCAAGCTGCGTTCTACACGCGACGGGTTTGAGACCCTCTTGACCACTGGTTGACCAGTATCCTGACCAGTGGTTGACCAGTAGGCCCGACCGGTCCGGCCTACTGGTCAACCAGTGGTTGAGATACTGGTTGACCAGTGGTTGGTATACTGGTCAACCAGTGGTCAAAACACTACTGGTTAACCACTGGTTGAGGTACTGGTCAACCAGTGGTTAGCTCAAACTCCGCCCACTTTTACTGGTCAACCAGTGGTTGGGAGAAACCAGAGAGTATGGAAAAATGAAAGACCGTTCAAGTATCACCCAACGCTGATCACGACCGGCGTCTCTTCATTTCGCACGCTTTCTAGTCATGCTGATCGTTCTAGGGATCACTTCTGATGTTGTAGGGGATTTCCCAGTCATGAGACGACCGCATGAACTATCGTTGATTCTTTCCACCTGTTAGGGCGAACATCATTGTGGTTCAAAATAATATTGAGACGAAGGTTTCGATTTCCTCAGCGGTCGTTTGGCACGAGACCTGCACTATCATTGATACTCTGTTGACGAATGCGTTCGAGGCATACTCTTGCCGATATTTATGATTATTATTAGTTCATGGTTAGTATTCTGGCAACCCAGGAGGAATCGATTGTATCTATTTATTTGAACTTTCATAAGGCATGTGAAGCTCAATCGCTTATTTTTAAATTCGATCTGATTTTGACGGATTATTCCAATCCTAGGTAACAGATGGCTATAGCTGGGATTGCTTTTTGTGATGATGTCTCCACAGTTTCGGATTATCTCAATCCTCGATGGACAATGGAATGCCACTTGACAGCTCAATAGCGATTACTGACCGGCTGATTCCCGTTTCCGACTGTCAGCTTATCGGTGACAGTGTTCCGCCAAAATTTCTTTATATTTTTGAATCATGACAGCTTCAGGATGCGCCCGTGTCACAATGACAGCTGAATAGAAGGACTATAGTCGGGATTGTACGATTGGCATTTCCAGCCAGTGCTTATCACTATTATGGCTACTAATGAACGCGCATCCTCTGACGCTCTTGGCCTGTCCAAGAAATCCTTATCAAAGTACAGCTGATTGGCTGTGAAGGAGCAGAGTCTTAATATTCCTGGAATCTGAATGACAACTCTAGCTAGCGTCCAATTCCAATCAATCTTGTTCAATCATTTACATCGAGTTGAACCCTTTCGATTCTTCTGCCAAGAAATCCTTATCAAAGTTCAGCTGAATGCATGTGAACGTGCAGAGTCTTCTCATTCCTGAAAGCTAGTGCCCGATTGCAATCTATTTTGTCCAAGTATTTGAGCTTATTGGACAGTTGTGCCCGCCCAATTCCTAGAAACAAGTCCTCATCAAAGTACAGCTGATTGCGTGCGATTCCTCACACTCATTCAGAGAATCCAGAGAGTACGTTGATTTTATTAGCCGTTGAATGAATGTCCGATAAGGCGCAGTTCCTAATCGCCGGTCAGTTCTTAGTGAATTCGATGCTCACTCTCTGGTCCACTTCCCAGATGATTCTGGACAGGCAGAATGTCAGTTATTGTTCTGTCCAATCACACAATCATCATTTATCATTTGATTGTGTTTAATTCCCTGGACACTCTTGTATTCAGAGTCGCGCGTTCTATCACACAAAGGAAGTGATCCCATTCATCATTCTGTTTGGACCATTGTTCTCCGGCCAGAGGCTATTTTTGCATTATGACGTGGGACACTGGAATTTCGGTGATAGTGCGTCGTAATCTCTCTGTTCTAACCGCAATCTAATCGAGAGATCTGAGTGGTTGTGATCCGTTGTAGTTCGGCGATTGTAGATTACATATGCGTTCACTAGGTAAATTGTTGTTGGCGACCTACATTAACCGACAATCGGTGTCAAACCATCTGCCAAACGCCTTGAAGGTGTCGTGAAACTCAACTCGTAGTTACCTTTTTTCACATTTTGTCTGAATCATCGTTCTCTTCTGAAACATATCCTAACTTCTTCGTAACGGGCAACCATCTCTTCTCGTATCATCCTCCTCCTTTCTGTGTGAGTTGCCTGCCACTCGAGTGAAAACGCTTCGTGATATCATGAGTGTTGTTCATTGTTCTGGTTTGAGCATACAATATGCTTCACCTCTTCTCATCCTGATATTTTCCGTTTGAATTGCCAACCACTTCTCTGCGAGAACAGTTTCGTGATATCCTAGGCTGATATCATCACACGTAGCGCAAACTACAGATCAGAAAGTTCTGCTTTCTGTTGTTTCTCATTATTGGTTAGCTGCCACTCG
>LS512548.1:36244-75715 GCA_900490845.1 Pristionchus japonicus | reverse complement strand
CTCTCTCTCTCTCTCTCTCTCTCTCTCTCTCTCTCTCTCTCTCTCTCTCTCTCTCTCTCTCTCTCTCTCTCTCTCTCTCTCTCTCTCTCTCTCTCTCTCTCTCTCGATACTCGCACTTTTTGATGATCAACGATTCTCGCCAAGTGCATGCAGAGCCTCTCGCGTTTCGTGTAAACACAGCAGGTTGTGATCATTGTTGATGGCGATCAGCCTTCTCTCCTTCTCTCCGATTTTCTCATCCATCGTGAGCTTGTGCCTCTACTCCCCTTCGAATGAATCCTGAAATCATCCCTAAATCGGACAGACGCATGCAGGAGAACCTTATTGTCTCTTTTACTATCACTAATTCGTCTCATTCATTTCTGTGTTCAGTTTTGACACCGATCAAGCTGGTTGATTGAGTAGTCCCACCGCAAAATATGTAATTCCTTTCCTGAATCGTACAAATTCATGCGAATCCTTGATCCAATCCTTGTTATCCCCACCCCCCCCCTCTCCCCTCATTTGCCTCCTTGACTTCTCTCTTCTCTGTTTAGCCACCACCTCTTGTGGCCTTTTTGCGATGCATCGATGGTGCCGAATCCGGTAGTCTGCCTCTCTCTCTCTCACACATCTTCCATCAAATCAATCCCTCAACCTCTTCTATCTCACAGAAATACTACAGACTTCTTAGATTTGTGGTAAACCCTTTCGTAAGTTCGGTAGTCTCCACTTCCTTCGATATTGAGAGCTCTTCCCCATCTGATTCCTTCTCCAATGCTCTATATTCCAAGGTCGAGTTGCATGCAATAGCACTTCAAATGTCCACAATAACTTCTTTTTGCATATTGGTTCTTGATGTTCTTTGTCTGAATCACCCCCTTCTCGTCGATATCCCACCTAATCCACCTCCTCACATTTCCTCATCCCACATCCTCATCTCCTGTATCGCGCTACTCGAGAGAGCTTTCCCACCTTCACTCTCTTCCCGGTCAGTCAGAGCGAGAGAGTGTGTGCATTGGGGAGAGTCAGTTAGTCGAGCTACTCAAATACCGTTAGTGAATAGGTTTTTCACGGGCGCGACAGATCTATGTACATCTCTTGAGAGATCTTCGAATATCTCTTCATCTGCATGTTCTCTTGCCAATTAGAGAGGCGAGAGAGCACGCGGAACGAGGAGGGTGCGATCTTCCTCGTTTCTGTTGAGTAGAGCTCGCAATACCACTTGCCGTCTCTTCATTCACTCTGATCTCTCATCGGTTAGAGCATACGTGATAGCACGAGATACGAAAGTATGTTGAAGATCTCTATTGAGGAAGAGGGGGATATTGGAGATGTTCAGTACGTGGTTTCGCTTACTTAGATACTTCTCACAGGATCGGTTACTGTGAGTAAGATGTAGAAACTTCCGGTTGTTGTTCGATTCTTGAACCGGTTACAGTTTCTTCAGTTTCCATTCCTTTCAAGTATGCGCCTCATAGACTTTGGGTTACTGATTCGGAATGACGGGGAAGAAAAAAGCGCTGAATTCGGAATTTTGTGGATGGAAAAGCTCACTTCTTAGGTATTCAAGTGCAAAAACGCGTAACTTTTACACGCGTTGATCTCATTTTTACGTTTTACGGTGTTTGCCTGCATGCGGGTCACCACTTTGTTGCATGATGTCAACTTGTTATCTCTAGCCTTTTCACGGATCCATTTGGTACAACTTTCATGTCTTCTTTTCACTAAGTGTTTGTGATACTGGCTCAAAAGAGAAACGTACACGCGGATAGCGTTGTTGCTCCACTGTTTACTGCTTCCCTGCACCGTGCAGAGGTCTACTTCCTGCTCTTGAGTAGATATCAGACTCTCTTCATTCCCCATCATCTCTCAGCGATCAGTCCAAGCGAGAAAGTGTGCGGATTGGAGAGAGCACTACTTTCACTCAACTCCCATTAGCATACACCCTTCTGTTGACAGTTTACTCTTGGCGGAAGAGGCGCGGAATTTTGACGTCAATGACTATTTTTGAAGGGTGACTGATACTGTCATGTTTCTTTCCACTCGAGGCGAAACTTGATCTATTTTTAGACCAACTTTCAATGATCATGAGTAGAGTGTCGAAAACGACTGTTCGCGCGAATTTGGCAAGTCGCGAATGATTTCATTGCGACTTGTCACTTTCAAACGACTGGCCGTTTACCCTCCAAATGGCAAGCCGGCAAGTCGCGGCGGTGAAACATATTTGAATTTAGAAGTTGAAACACATGTAATCAACGGGAAAAGCATCATATTTGAATTGTATTATTATCACTATCCTCAACTGTCTCTAAGTTTTGCTTATCACTGAGCCGATCTTTATTCTAATTTCATCAAATCTTCATTCAAACCAAGCACTTCTGAAACAGTAGCAATGAAAACAGATCCTAACCTGAACCGCACTCTCAATTTCATCGGATATACATTTCTTGAAAGCGTAGAAATGGAGAAAAATAGGAGATCATTGTCCCTTCTCCTTCCTTAGCAACCACTCGACGAACCCTCTACCGCGCAGAATGAGGCGACTTGCCATTTAATTTCGAAAACGGCACGCCGCCATTTCTTGTTTGTGACAAGTCGAATGCAAAACGACTTGTCGAAAACGGCTTGCCGTTTGGATTTGCAAGTGACAAGTCGATCACTTTCGACACTCTAATCATGAGGTTGTTACCGATCTGCACTTTGCTATTTTTGAAGATCGGCCTCTTATTCTGACTCGCTAATCCTCGAAAACAATACGTGAATCATCGTTACCTCCGCAATAGTTTTGATCTTGTGGTCGTTGCCTTTTTAACACTTCCTAGAGCGCTTCCACACGATCTCAATGATCCCTGTGAACTGTGGCCTTTCCCCTCTCCGATTCTCGTCACAATCCCGATCTTGTGATCTCAGCTATGCATTTGGAACAACTGATCCGTGCTTTTCTACGCCTAGTTTGAAGCACTCTTGTCAGTGTGAATACCCTTCCTCGCCAAGCTCTCTTCTGGTCAGAGAGCAATAGAATTCGGGTAATGGTCTCCTCATTTCGCACCCTCTCTCGCCACTCTGACCGGTGAGGATGTAAGAGAAGAGAGCATTTCTTGCGAAGCCACCTCACTTCTGGTCAGAAGGCAATCATAGAAGCACGCTCGCTGCATATGATTGTGCCTGAATTGGATTCAATCTTCATGTGCACTTCAGTTTTTGTCCTTGAAATCAGACTGTAGAAGCAAGCACTTGACCATGCTATCTGTGTCTATTTTTGACATGGAAACGTTTTTTTAGATACCGTTGCTCCTGAATCGGAGGCTTTCCCTCACAACTTCGGTAGTGTCTTTCGAAAACGGTTCCGAAATCAGCTAATCCTTCAATTTTCGGGAAGAACGGGATATGTGAATTGAGATTGCAGTTCATTTGTTACTGATCCATTCGATCCATTCTGACCCGCTCCTTATCAAACCAGTCTCAACTTGTTTTCTCCCTCATTTCGAAGTCTAGCGATCACTCTTTCCTCTTTTTGTTGACCGACTCTGCAACAATCTGAAGTGGTTCCTACGGAGTGGTCGAATCACTGGCAGGGCTGAGCAAAAATTTTATGGTCTCTCTTTTCACAATGCTCTCTCGCCGATCAGACAGAGTAAGAGTATGGAAAAACCGTTCAAGTATCGCCCAACGCTGATCACGACCGGCGTCTCTTCATTTCGCACGCTTTCTACTCATGCTGATCGTTCTAGGGATCACTTCTGATGTTGTAGGGGATTTCCCAGTCATGAGACGACCGCATGAACTATCGTTGATTCTTTCCACCTGTTAGGGCGAACATCATTGTGGTTCAAAATAATATTGAGACGAAGGTTTCGATTTCCTCAGTGGCCGTTGGCACGAGACCTGCACTATCATTGATACTCTGTTGACGAATGCGTTCGAGGCATACTTTTGCTGATATTTATGATTATTATTAGTACATGGTTAGTATTCTGGCAACCCAGGAGGAATCGACTGTATCTATGTATTTGAACTTTCATAAGGCATGTGAAGCTCAATCGCTTATTTTTAAATTCGATCTGATTTTGACGGATTATTCCAATCCTAGGTAACAGATGGCTATAGCTGGGATTGCTTTATTTGATGATATCTTGACAGTTTCGGATTATCTCAATCCTCGATGGACAATGGAATGCCACTTGACAGCTCAATAGCGATTACTGACCGTCTGATTCCCGTTTCCGACTGTCAGCTTATCGGTGACAGTGTTCCGCCCGAGCTTCTCTCCTTTTTGAATCATGCTTGCTTCAGCATGCGCCTATCACAAGTGACAGCTGAATGGAGGGACTATAGTCGGGATCAAATCCAATCGCGATTCCGAGTGATAGTGCTTATCATGATTCTCAGTACTAATGGATGCACATTTCTCACGCTCTTGTCCTGTCAAGGCATCTCTTATCAAGGTACAGCTGATTGCGTGCGATTCCTCATGTTCATTCAAAGAATCCATTGATTCAGAGAGTGCATACGTCGATTTTAATAGCTCATTGAGTCAATGCCCGATAAGGTGATGTTCCTAGTGGTTGATCTAGTGGTCACTCTCGCAATCAGGCGTGCGCATTCATTGTTCCAATGCAGTGACTCAATCTTCCTTACAAGACCGATCATCTCTTCTTTGAACCGGTAACCATCCTTCTTCCATTTTCCAGCCATTTTTCTGTTCAATCACACAATCATCATTTATCAATTGATTTGTGGTGAATTCTACTGAGCGCACCTGTGTTTAGAATCGCGTGTTCTATCACACAAAGGAGTTGATTCCATTTATCATTCTCTTTGGCCCATTGCTCTCTGCCCAGAGGCTATTTTTGCATTATGACGTTGGACACTGGAATTTCGCTGATAGTGCGTTCTCTCTGTTCTAGACGCTATCTAACAGAGATATCTGATTGTGATTTCATCCGTTGTATCACGTCGCGTATATAACCAAGAGTAGCACTACATTTGTTCATTTCCGTCCGTTCACTCAGTAAATTGTTGGGCACTTCTCTGCTTTTTGGCCCAGGCTATGCTCGCAGAGTATTCTATCCCTACCATTCTCATTCTCCACCTTGCGCGCATTCAGAGGGGTCGCAACCCGGGCCAAAAAGCAGAGAAGTTCCAATTGTTGTTGGCGACCTACATTAACCGACAATCGGAGTCAAATCATTCGCCAAACGCCTTGAAGATGTCGTGAAACTCAACTCATTCTTGCACTTTCTAACATCCTATCTGAATCATCGTTCCCTTCTGAAACATATCTAAAGTTCTTCGTAGCGGCCAACCATCTCTTCTCGTATCATCCTCCTCCTTTCTGTGTGAGTTGCCTGCCACTCGAGCGAGAACTGTTTCGTGATATCATGAGTGTTGTTCATTGTTCTGGTTTGAGCATACAATATGCTTCACCTCTTCTCATCCTGTTCACTACCAACCACTTGACTGCGAGAATCGTTTCGTGATATCCTAGGCTGATATCATCACAAGTAGCGCAAACTCCAGATCAGAAGGTTCTGCCAACAGCTTTCTCCTCTTGTTTCTCAATATCAGTTACTTGCCACTCGAGTGATAGCAGCTTCGTGATATCTTTTCAGTGATACACAGTTAGCTGATATCACTAGATACTTCACTAGAGATCAGAAAGTTCTTCCAGCATCTGTATTCTGTTATTTCTCTCCTTGTTTCCCTCATCACTCTGAGAACTACTAGCCACTTATCTCCGAGAATCGTTCCCACTTGAGTGATCTTGCGAGGAATGTGTCTGATATCATTTAGGAATATCTGACCACAGAAGATTTCTAGAATCGAAAGTTTCTTCTCCGAGAGAAGAAGATCATAGGCGCAATTTCAGAAATATTTGGCAGCGAACAACCTACTTGAGTGATCTCGCGAGGAATGTGTTTGATATCATCTAGAAAACGGCTGGCAAGCGAGACCGGACAGCACCGTTGGGAACTGTCTTTGGCAGTGCAGACTTGAGAATGCGCCGCAGTATTCTCAGGCGCTCTTTAGACATCTTTTTGAGAGTTCCAGCTGCGATTTCGGAAATTAACAAGCCACTTGAGTGATCTTGTGAGGAATGTGGATCCCGGTTTATATCATTTAGGAACATTTGACAACAGTCTCAACTCTTAGGAAGAGGGTTTCTTCTGAGATATTGTGCTCGAAATATCTGAACAACTTGGCAGAACGCTTCATCTCGAGAATCTCCCTCTCGAGAACGTCTGATAACAATCATGTTCTCTGAGAGAAGAGGTTCTCAGACGCGAGTTAGGTAATATTTGGCCGCGAACATCCCACTTGAGTGGTCTTCCGAAAAAAATTCTCGGTGATTTCACACTTGGTCGACAACTGATTTCTCAGAGATCAGTCGGTCTAGCGCTTTTTCGGAACTTCTCAGTGTTTGGCAGCGAAGTTCCCACTTGAGAGCTCTTCCGATGAGCGCTCCGGTTATCACTCGAAAACAACTCCACTGCAATCCAAGCGAAGAACTTACTAAATTTGCTTCAGTGCAATCGGTGATCAGTTGACCAGTCAAATCGCTCATTTGTGTCGCAATCATGTGAAACGCCACAAGGGCCCACTGTCCATATCAATCGGACTGTTTACGATCTCAACGTCTTTCTTCTCACTCGGACGTGTATTAGTGCGAATTGTGTGACCAAGTCAAATTAAATAAATTAGAATTGATCTTTGATTTTTTATCTTTGATCTTGATCTCATCATCAAACCCCGGTTCACGCAGCACCCATTCGATTTCGATCTCCTTTGACCCCCTTTGAACCCGCCAGCCTCTCATCTTTCCGCTTCTCATTTTTACGACAGCATCCTTTCACACTCTGGACTCTTCTCTAGTTTCGCACCGGAACATTCCAATATACGGCTATGAATAGACACAAGCCGGCACATTCCTCTTTATGTTCGTGAAGGGATCGTTTAGCTTGAAATTAGCGAACAACAGGCAGTGTTTCCTCCATTATCCTTTTTTTCGTGCGACTATAGCCATTAGTTCTACCTTGATCGAGTACTGGCTCGTATGAAGGAGGAAATGCACGCAAAACCATGTTGATCTCTTTTACGCGCCATTGACTACTCAACAGTCCGAAGCCACATGGCCGGCCCACTTTCTATGCGATAGCCGACCGAGAGTGTGTAAAATGGAGAGAGCAAGATCATTGGTTCCATGCCGGGACGGAATGCCGACATTAGTCTGATGAGAATATTTGAGGTGATTTTCTAATGGGTCGATTGAACAAGTTCACACTGCTAAATCAAGAGCACTGTTCTATTCCTAGAAGCTATGAAACATATCTGTTTCCTTATTGAATGAAGCCGACTAGCTGGATTCACTCCAGAGTTGATGTCATGAGTGAGATAAGAAGTTGTTGGAACTCTGTTCAGCGAAATTTCCAGACCAAAACAGACTCCACGCATGCGCTTCACCCTCTCACACTTGTGTACGAGAACTCAGGGGACTACAGGCGCTTTCTACTTTTTGCTGTTCATCTAGATTAGGATTTCCATCGCTGCAGTGCTCAGAAGGTGTCAAGCCCACGTTGTTGATTCGTCTTGAATCCAAGTTGTCCTCTGATTCACTCCGTCACACTTGTAAAGAAATCAGAACGACTTCATTGTTTTACGTTTTCTACTCGTGTAGCAAATCTGTCGCTGAAGCGACCGGAAGGTTGAAATATCCCACCGTGCTGATTCGTTTAGAATCCACGTTGTGATTCACCGTCTCACACCTGTGTACGAAAGAGGAAAAGCACCGCCTATCTAGAGAGAGGAAGCACAGTCAATCCTTCCGACCTATCAATACACCCCTTTGTGACTGATAAGGAGAGAGGGCTTATCAGTCATAGGGGAGTGCCTGTTTTAGACCGGGCTTCTCTCTGATCTGACGCGTTTTTCGTGCTGTACGCGGTTTCCGCCTTCCTCTTACGACTCATAGTAGTATGACAATAACTCAGACAATTTAGCCAACACGCTGATCTTCCTGCTCCTTCGCTAGTTTCTTTCCTCATTGCCCCTGCTCTCTTCCCTGTTCTTTCCTCTGCGACTAGGTGACTCCATTACGGTGTTTGTGATTGAATTATTTTCACTGATTGATCTTCCTGCTCTGTCGAAAATGTCTTCCCTCATTGCCCCTGCTCTCTTCCCTCTTCTTTCTCTTCGCTGAGAATGATCTGATTCTCTTCGATTCACATGCTCTCTTGTCTGTCAGAAAAAACTAGTGAGTGAATGAAGGAAGAGAATCTAGCAACTTCTCTCTATGACGTCTCTCTTTCATTGCCTAGCCCATCAATCTTAGTAGCTGATCACTCGAGAGAGCTAATGAGAGGGGAGAGAGATAAAAGGAGGAAACTTTGATGCTAGGCTTCAGCTTTTATCATCAATCATTAGCGCGAAATTAGTAGTCTTTATCACTCAAGTTAGCTTTCGAAGCTCAATCCTACAGCAGTGAAGCAATATTTTGCAACATTTTCTTCGTGCTGATCTATTTCTGGCTGTTTGTGGTCAGTTGCAACGGCTGAATAGACAGTGAGCTCCCTAGGGAATGAGCGCGAGACAAAAAACGTAACAAAACGACTTTATCACTGTCAACACTGAAAGCTTCTCGATATTTCCATTTGTTGTATCAGTAACTAATGAGTGTATTCTCCTATGACGAAACAGATGCGTTGCTCCCTCAAGGGATCAGCCTGTCTCTTTTTGAACATTTTTTGCGTTACTGGTCAGGTTTCACCGTCTCTTTCTGTCATTTTTGCCTTCAAAAACTGGCATCCTCCCTCTAGTCTCAACTTCTTTCTAACTTTCTTGACCTATACCTTTACTATTCGTGCTCTTTATCTCCACTCTGAACTATTCGATCGTTTCGCCATTTTTGTTTTTCAATTTCTCACCTCTAGTCTCAATTTCTCTCTTTCTTTCTTGGCATGATTCTGTCTTTCTTTAACGCTGTAACGCTCCTCTGACTATTCGAGCCTGATTCCATGTTCGGAGTCTTGAGCCCTTCCCTCTAGTCTCAACTCCTCTCTCTACTTTCTTGACCTATGCCTTTGTCTCTTCTCCTCTCCGCTCCTTCCACTTGGACAACTGTTACGTTGTCACCCGGCATACACACTTCCTCGTTTCTTATCGGATCTTTCTCTATCTCTTTCGTTATCCCTTCGATCATCGCATAGTATAGGATAGCGCGCGGCCTGGCAATGGTTTGTATTCTTAACAAATGGACTGCTCATGATCACTATGAACAATATGTTGACCTTAAAAAGCATCGCTTGAAACACATTGTACCGTATTCTCCATCTCTACCTCTGAGTGATTCCATCAAGATTGGTAGGGATACGAACCGTCTGTAACCACGACATGCCACTACTTCCTTCATTCTAGAAGTTTATTGATAATTTTTGTTCTGCATCCGGAATCATCCTGCACCAGTATTGTAGGATTATGAGCAATTTTTGAAACATTTCGATTTTATCAAAAACTCTCCATACCCTTCTCCTAGCTTGAACGTCCCCTCTTTCCCCCCGATCAGTCTCCATCCCTCTCCCCATCTCATTTGTCCGCCTCTCCTTGCAACTCCTCACCTCTCCTGGCCCATCACTCATTCCTCCCCATCCTAAATGCCATGTACCCTCCATCCTTTCTTCCCTCCGATCCTTCTTCCTGCTTGGAACCTCACCATTTCGATTATGTTTCAAATTGATCACAAATTCGGAAACTTTGATGGTGCTGTAATGATATGTACATCAATCGTCTAATCCCTATTCCAGCTCAATAGAGTAATAAAGTCAACGATCGTTGTCAATCATTATACTAGACTAACTCTTCCCTGCATCAATCACTTCTTATCTTCAACCTCGACTGAGAACCTCTTTGCGAGCTGATTTATCGCTGGTTCCATTGCTTCCGCGTCTCAAAACCAACTGGTTTTCGCCTATTTCACACCTCAAAATTGATGTCTTGATCGCGAGAAACTCGAGAGATCCCTGTTTTGATGTTTTGATCACTCCAATTTGAAATGGGCACGTGTTTTGATCTACTCAAACCCTTCATTGAGCCCTAGCCAGATCCTTATCGAAGCCCGTTCGCGTGGCGCTTTCAAAGAAGGAAGTGTGCTGTGCTCTCCTCATTTCGCCTGCTCTCTCGTTCTGTCTGACTGGCTAGAGAGCATGAGAGATGAATAGATAGTGCAAATCTGCCAGAGAAGGAAAGAGAGAGGACAGCTATGAATACTTTGCCCATCGTTCTCTTTATGAGTCAACAAAATGACCATCTCCTCTTCCAAAAGAACAATCGCTCCCAATGGTTTCTCCTCTTCTCCCAATCACATTCAAATTCGGAGCATTCGGTGTTGGTAGTTGAGCGTCATCCGCTTTATTGGTTTCGAATATGCTTGGCATCTCATCATTCAGCGTGCTATCTACTCTTTCTGTAACGCGAGAGTTCGAATTCCAATCACACTAATCCATCTCTTCTCCATCTCTTCTCTCTCTCTCTCTCTCTCCTCCCTCTTTCCTCCCCTTATCGCGCCTTTTCATGCACCCTCGCGACGATGTTCCATTCCGAAACGTGACTCCCGACATGGGGTTCCACCTTTTGCTCTTCATAGATGTCAGTAAATCAATTGTAATCGAGCTTCATTATGAGTTTAGAAATAGCTAATCACTGGTGCTTTTCCCAACCGTGACTCCCGGGGGGTGGGGGGCTTGGGCTACCCCACTACTTTGGCTGCATGTTGAGGGTAAGTTAGTGGTTCTTCATTCACTTATCAGCACAAATCAAGACGAATTGGGCTACTCCTGATTGAATCTGCTCACGAGCCTGCTCTTCATAGATACCCATAGATCAACTGTAATCCTCAAGAAATAGCTGATCAGCAGCGAACAAACGTCACAGAAACTTCTCATACTTCGTCGTTTTCCTTGGGTATCGGGTTGCAGCACTCCCCTTTCACTCATCACACCTTCTCTTCTCGTTCTATTCAATGTTCCCCTCACCCTCACTTCACATCTTTCTAGCTTCACGAACGAGCCTCAGATCTGATCATTAACATCCTTAGTTCAATGTTTGCTTGAAGTCGGACTTAGAGCTTACTTGATAAGGGAACCGATGCACTACCCTTTTACTCATCACACCTTCTCCCTCACTCCCTCTCATTCACCTTTCCGATGTTCTCTCCCCGATCCAGCTCCTTTCAGACTCTTAGGAATAGGGTTGGCAAGTGAAGAGTGGAAATGAACCCTTCATTGTCTCTCACAAGGGAGAGCGAGGCGGCCTCATTCTTAAATAAGAGGAGGGCGACTCGGTCTACTCTTAAATAAGAAATTCCCTCTCATTCTCCCCCATTCGCCGTGGAAATTGCGGCTCTTATTTAAGAGCGAGGGGCCGCGCAACTCTTAAATAAGAGTTGAATGAGGGGAAGGGAAAATCACCTCTTCATTTCCCCTTATTCTCTTCACTTGCCAACCCTACTTAGGAACCTCGAAGAATACTTTCGATAGTCTTGAATTTCATGAAATTGCATTCCTTAACCTTGTCAATACACTGATCTATATGCGCCAGTTCCCTAGTTGAACTTTCTCAATTGAGACAGTTCCAATCTCTATTGCCATGCACCCAATTCAAATTCGACCGGGATGGACTAAACGCTTGACTTTCAAACGACACACCTTCCCCTCCCTCCCTTTCATTTACTTTCAGTGTTCCCCCACACCCCTCCCTCACTCCCCTCTTCCCCCCCCCCCATTCATCTTCCCCTTGTTATCCCGTTCGGCTCTCTTTTTCTCTTGATCCAAGAGACGTGTGTTCTCTGGTTTGAAATCACTCACGCTATCAATGACCAGATCAGGCGAGAGAGTGTGTGAAATGGAGAGACGGCCGTTTTTCGCTCGATCGGCCCTCGATCCGAGACGTGTGTTCCGTGGCGCTTTTTTGACCGTTTGCTCTCCCCGATTCGCATGCTATCTCGTCCCTCAGGCGAGAGAGTATGGGAATTTGAGAGATCGTAAAACACTCAAAGTGTTTCAAACGAGTCTTGCAATGATTCGGGTCGTGTTGAAGCAATATATGTGCCGTTTTTGCTCAATGAGAGAGATCGTCTCTATTAAACAAGTGTTCTGTGTAGATCCTCTGTCGGGAATAGAGTGCGGAAAGGAAGAGGGAAAGGAAGAGAAACCGCTCTGCGCGGCGAGGAATGAGATGGAATGCAAGAGGAGGGAGAGAGAGGAACTCTTGTGCAAGAGTGAGAGGTCTTGTACAAGAGTAGATTCGGAACATCGGCTTTTGTAGCTGCGTTTTGAGCGGATTTCTTGCCTATTCGTTATCGGATAGCATAACTAACATTTGAAACACCTCTCTGATAGATTAGCGAGTTGTTCTTGACGAGTTTCGGCATCGCGCCTTGTGTGGGCAATTGCTAGCCCAAAAGAAGAGCCTGGCAAATTGTCCTTTAGTTTTAGCTCTTAGTGTGCAACAAAGTCGTCATGGAATATACTCTGGTTGTCAGAACCACTCCAACCAGAACGATTGCACGTGCTTAAACCAATCGTAATAGATTCCTGTCGATTCGCGTTTCGTCTGATCACTAGTTAAAGTCGCCGATCAAGGCAGGGATATGTATTGAACAAGAAAACACGTTTATAACGTGTGTTTAATAAATGACGATTATGACTGAGCGTTTCTTCCATCGATGAACGAGGCTTCTTAGCTGGCTTATCGTAAATAAGCGTAAATCAGTGACTTTTGTACTCCTCATGTTCTAGTTGCCACCATTCAAACCGCAAGAGTTAGCTCTACAACTTTTATGTTGGTCACGAAGCGCTAAAACCAAAGGGAACTGAGCCCGCTTTCGATTTGTCGAAAAGACAGCCAACTCTTGTGCAAGACCACTCACTCTTGCACAAGAGGGATCATTCTCTCTCACTCTTGTACAAGAGCGCGGCTCAATTTGCATCAATTCGCCCCTCTTCCCTCTTCCTTTCCGCTCTCTAGTCGGGAACATTGTCAGTACTTTACTCTGCAACTAGGCACGATTTTCGCATAGTTCCTGCACAATTTCGGGAACATCAACAGTGAAACAAAATGCATCCAGTACATTACCTTTGGCGAATACTAAGTGGATATCATTCGCAAGTGTGTTACGTTGCTCCGAGAAAACGTGGAAATTATCACTATTTTCTCGGAAAATCACTATAAAACTCCATCATACGAGTGATCAGAACACCGCTTCCCAAACATCTCCAACTCCTGCTTACTCCTTTGAACTCACATATCGGGTTGCAGAACTCTCTATTGTTTCTTGTTTATCTGCCCCTCTCCGATTCCTTTGCTCTCTCGCTTTCTCTGATCGCTTCTAGAGGCTAAATAATCGAGAGAGTTCATCATTTCGTGATTATCCGCAGTAACGGAGCGGACTTTTGTGTGTCAACAACCAGCTCATCTTCAGAGTATTCACCGACACTCTTCGTCAGATTTGACACGGCGACGAGTGAAGCGAGCGATTGAGAGGAGGAGGAGGAAGAAAAGCTGTCGCTTCAGCTAGCACAGAGAGGTTAGTACGGATTTCCATGATATTCAATGTTAGATAACTGATTTCTCCCCGATTCGCAATGCGATTGGGTTAGAAACAGTTTGAATCTATGGTGATTTTGTCATCGATCTCGAAAATAGATCCCGGTTGAGCTGTTGTTCAATGTTATCCAAAGCAAATGTGGCCATTCAAGTGCCTCATTAGCGCAAGTATGGGACGACCTTTCGCTTGTTTGTGGGACGCTTTGAAGTGGCTTTTCCTCTCTTTTCCTACTGAAACTCGGTTGAAACTGAAACTTCAATCACAGAAGGAAGGTGGGGAGGAGCTTTCAATCCTTCAATCATAATCATTTCACGGATAGGGCGTTATCAGGAAGGGGGCAGGGTCTGCCTATCGGCAAGCAACAGCCGGAAGAATTCTCGATTTCTTCTCAATCAGAACGGTCTTTTCGAGTTTACGCGCTTATTTCGCTTCTAACTTCTTTCCATCCTAATCAGCACGCCTAAAGTACTCAAAGAGTGTGCGTACCCTCATCTCAGCGCTTTCGGTACCACTGTTGACTTATCCTGCGCCCTTACCGAAAACACCTTCTCCCTGATTCATCCTTTACCTTCCAACCGTCGCTCGCGGCTCCTTGGTTCTTTCGCATTCGTAATACGAGCGATTTCGTCATTCCTAGCCAATTCTAAATTCATTCATTAATTCCAGGCAGCCATGCTCATGTTCACTAAGCTGAAGATGAAGAAGCGGCAGGTCACGCGGTGCGTTCTTTGATCTTTGATCTTTCGAAAATCACTTCCTCGCTTATCCTCTGCCCGCCCAACTCTCGTTACCATTAACAAATCACTGTTTCTTCTCTGATCTCTTCTACGAACCAATCTTGGCACAGTCTCACATCACCCTTCCTATCCTTACTCTTCTGATCTCTAACCCTTTCGAAAATCGCGTTCGAGTGCAACCCAATCATGCTACTCTTTTGGACTTTGATCTTATACTAAAATAACATTTGGGTGCAACATCATGTCACATTTGTCTATCCTCTGTTCTTGCAACAATTAGGGGTGTGATCTTTCTCTGAAACCCCATTTGGGTGCTGCATCACGTCACTTCGCGCACTGATTTCTTCTACAACGCCAACTTGGTGCAACGTATGTGTATCCTTTGCATCTCTGGCCCTTTCGAAAATCGCGATTTGCTGCAGCGCCAACTCAATTGTGCTCTTTTGGACTTCGATCTTATACTGAAATAGCATTTGGGTACTGCATTTTCTCTCTTCCTGCAACAATTAGGGTTTCGATCTTTCTCTGAAACTGCATGACATCACTTCGCTCCCTCTGCGTAGCTAGCCTTGCTGAGATTGGGATCAGCCTCTTCTCCTTGTTTGAACACCAATCAGGGAGGGCGAGAGAGCACGCAAATTTGAGAGAGTCTAACTATTCTTTGTTTGATCTGCATGTTCCGAGTGATTTCTTACCGTCACGAAAGCGAGAGAGCACACGAAATGGAGAGAGTCACCCACTCCTTCTTTGATCTCCCCATCCTTTTTGAGCTCTAGGCGTCACAGTAGCGAGACAGCACGAATAATGGTGAGGAAATTGCATGTTCCATCATCCTCCTTTGATCTATCATCGGTCCATCTGAGCTCTAGTCGTCACGAAAGGGAGTGATCATGTACATTTGAGAGATTTTGCTGAACACTGTTGTGCGGGCAGCCGGTTTGCCTTTTTCTGCACAGAGCACCTAAGATCCGCATCTTGGAGAGTTTCAAAGGTCGCTAGTAACGCAAGATCAGAGGGATCATTGAATGAAACAGAATCACGAAGCATCAATGATCCCCAAATCCTCACCTCGTTTGTTTACCTTGACTATTCTTGTTATTTACAGTAATAAGTGAAACTGCGAAGCGCTGGTCAGGATTGCAATTCAATCTTTTTTCAAATCCGCACGATTCATGAAGGATCCTGTCTGCTGGCATGATTTGATTGTAATCAGATCACGGCGTGATAAATCAAGATCTGATTAGCAAGAGCACCCACTCCGCACCCATCGCAAATGATGAAGATCTCTCTTTTGTTCCTCTGTCTCCTCTCTGATATCATTGTCGATCTTGGTTGATCACTTCACATCACCAAAAAGCGACCAGTTTACACTGCAAGTAGCTCCTTTTTCGTCCAACTCTCTGCATTTCACATGATCTCTCTTCTTTCTCTGCACTGCAAATCACGTCTAGAGATCGGTTAGATGAGAGCTCCGTACGAATCAAAGCAGTTATCCGACCGACGAGGGAACATAGGGATTTGGGAGGGACATCGTTGCTTGTCTCCCCTACAAATTGTGATCACTGCGTGACATCAGGGTACGTGAGATCACAGAGAGTTGCTGCGTAGAGAGATGGGGATAGGCAAGGGAGAAATGGGAGAGGATGTATCTCCGACTTTGCACGCTCGCTTGCCGTCCAGAAAGTGCTATAGAGTAAGGCAAACGAAGAGAAATGGGAGCAGAAGATGTGCTTCTTGTGAAGGAGTAGGGAAAAGGAAGAGATCGCTACCCGTATTTCGAAGAAAGGCGAGGGAAAGAAGAGAAGGAACAGTTCCGCCATCTCATCACGTTAGCATCAAGATGGAGGGGGGACTACAAAGATACAAATCAGAAGAGGGTACTCGGTAATTCTCGCCATGAGGAAGATACTGGGGGATTCTTCAATTAGTAATTAGAGCTGACAATAACCGAGATAGGAGCTGAAGTCTGTGCAGAATATGCGAAAGAGTGACGCACGTAGGGACCACGATTGGATCCCACCCTTATCGAGAGCGTAATTGAAGCTGACAATAAAGATACAAATTGATCTCTAATTGTAAACAGCGAAGAGAAACGCGCTCCAAAGTCCAGAAAAGTATTTTGATTTTGATGAACGATCAGACAGGCGTTATTACGCTCCGGAATCATTCTAGCTTAATTTCACAAGCTGAAACGTATTTGAAAGTTAGTATGCGGTTGAAGATCGTTGACTTACTTTTGCTACTGACGTGACACGATGTCCATGAAAGATCTACACGTCAAGGCATTGCTGCTGATCATAAATCTGTCAAATTGGTAATTATGGGACTATTCTGAAGGAGCGAGAGAGCGCGCAGAATGGAGAGAGTAAGACGAGATGAGGGCAGGATCATCACATATCTGTCAAAATTGTCCCGGACACGCAGTGCCCGCGCACCCATTGGTATTTCTGTCTTTGAAAGACGTTATCTCTGACGCAAGCACTTGCTCTATTCTAATCGGATCAGAAGAATCGCTGATATTACCTCTCCCGATGAAACAATACTATCCGAACTGAAGTGAATCGGAGATCAATGTCCACTCAGAACTCATTGCACCCATTATAATTGCTGTCTTGGAAATCGTTATCTCTGACGCAAGCACTGCCTCCACTTTACCCTGTTATCACCAACTGAAATTCAGCAGAAGCATAGATTAGCAATTTGGGGACTCCTTGGTTCGTAGTTTATCATGATAGGAAGGTTCTGACGCAAGCGGCCTCCACTTTACCCTGTTATCACGACATCAGTCGAGAATTCCCTGCACATTAGGAGCTGAAGTCCGTGTGCAGAATGGAGTGAATCGTGACGCACGTAGGGGGACATGATTGGATCCCACCGTTATCGGGAGTAAACTTTGAAAGTCAACGATGTGACCAGTCACTTATTATGTAAATCGACCGCTTTTGCGCAAGAGAGCACACGGAATGAGGAGTGCGAGACGTTGAAGTGACTAGTCCGTGTTGTCATCGTTGTCTTTCACAGCCTAATCGGGAGCGCGATTGGAGCTGACAATAACCGAGGTAGGAGCTGAAGTCTGTGCAAAATATGGGTAATCGTGACGCACGTAGTGGCTATCAGCAGTAGGCTCCGATAGCCAATTTGGGGACCCCTTGGAATCTGATGAGTCGTAGTTTCCTCCATACTACGGTTTGTGACGCAGGTAGCTAGTGATAACCGCTATCAGGTGCGTAATTGGAGGCTGACAATAGCTGAAGCTGAAGTGTGTGCAGGAAATTGAATCCGTTAGATAAAACGTGACGCACGTAAGGGCCATGCTTCAGAATTTCATGGCTCTAATGAGTAAGCTAATAATCATCTCCACTACCATTATCAGGAGCCTGATCAGTGAAATTCTGAATCGTGAAGCCTTTTCGCTGCAGAAGATAAAACGTGACGCACGTAGGGTCAATTTGTAAGCGGATTCTACCCTGTTATCATCAGTCTCGAAATACCTGCGGAATTTTGAGACGATAATGCAGACGTGACGCACATAGGGATAACACAGGCAACCCTTGTAGTTTCCTGTGCAAAGTGTATTCTTCCGTTTATGGGAGAGCCAATAGCTTCTGCAATTAAATGTTCGAGAAAAATGCAGTTACAGTGATCACGCGCCGTCTCCAGCCTCGGAATGTGTTGACTTGGAGTTTTCATTCGATAAGATGTTGACATTCTGATCTCCCATTCTGATCTAATCAGCCAGCACTCGACATAGTCAGATAATGCGTGACGCACGTAGGGACCACACTTCAAAATCGGTGCACCTAATGAGCAATTGTAGCCTGCATGCCCCTGGATTCGAAATCCTTTGATCGAGGGGTCAAGGGTCACAAAACTAAACACGCCGTTTCGTTATTGAATCCGCTTGAGCAATAATCGGCGCCTGATAACAATCGGAGAGCACCCTCTGACGCAAAAACACACTCACCCTCGTGCGTATGAGCCTATTTTGGACGATGAAAAGGTTTTGAAAGATTGCGTGCGTTGCAAAATTGGAGACAACAGGATTCCGAAATTGGTGAGCTGATAAGTCGATCAGTGGGTGTTGAAGCTGCTTTCTGAACCTCTCCTTTACCTTCCGGTATCACTCCTTAGCGCAAGTTTCTCCTTCCATCGTATCATTATTTTGAACATTCATTATTCAGCAGTCGACCTTGATTTACTCTAATTTTCGGGCAGAAACGCCCATAAGAACTCACGCTCCAAAGATTTTTGAGAACATAGATCATGCGGCATTGTATGTGAAACACATCCAGTAATCGACCTTGATATTGGAGAACACGGGATCTTCGGTGTAACTGATGCCGATTTTCGAATGTCCGCATGCCTAAAATGCCTCGTGATTTTGTATTCGACTTCCCTTCCTAATTCATCAAAGATCCCTGGGTGTGGTTAGGGATCGCTAGCAATTATCAAGAAACAACGCTCTCAAAAACGAGTTATCGCGGAATGGAATGCTTTGACATCTCCTGAAAGAAAGATCCTGATCTGTAGTTTGGATATCTGTTTGATTTGATTAGTGAGAGAGACGAGTGTACGATTCGACAAAACTTTCATCGGATTCAGTGCGTTTTTCCACTTCGCGTGACGCTCAATAATTGATGAGTGTGTTCGTCTGGCCAAGTGGGGTGGAACAGACAGAGCGGGCCCAGTTTCGGTTGTGTTCTATGGTTTTCGCTCAACTTTCTCCTTTTTTGAGGCAAGGATCGAACTGAAATCGCCATTACGTCGTTCCGATATGTCTTGAATACTCAACCCACCCTAATTTTCGTTGGAAAACACCCTCAAATCTCCCCTCTATTTTCACACCTCGGTCAGGCGCTGCATTCCTCTAAGTACAGCACTGCTCCCTATGTCAGAACTCTGTGTTCGCCAAGTTCACCCCGAACTCAAGCTCTTCTCCGCTCAAAGATCGCTGTTCTCGAACACAAAACAGCCCCCCCCCCCGAGGAATTTTGAGTGTTTTTGTTTTCGCGAGCGAGGGAGGAAGGGAGTAATCTTTGCCGTATCTCTGCATTTCTCCTGGTCTTTTGCTGGTCAGAGAACGGGAGTGAAGGGTGAGGGAGTGGGGGACACTCGGACAAACTACTGGCCCTCTTATCCAGGTCGTAAGAGCGAGTGATGAGGGGTCTACGTGATTTTAGGGGCTGAAAAATCACGGTCGTTCACTGGTGTGTTGGTTGAACTAGTTTACGTGATTCTGGAGCGTGAAAAACGACAGAGGAAGTGTGAACGCTGTCAGAACTTGATGGTCCTACGTGTGATCCTCTGTGAGTGGTAAGAGAGCGGAAGAAATAGAGAGAGTGCGGTCATTACTCCTTCCGAAGGGTGATGTATTGCACCAATCTCTGACTCCTTCTTGCTGACAAGTCATGGGGGAATACCCGGGAGGTGTGATTTGGGCTGAACACGGCAACAAGTTTTGACCGTTCGACTCTTCTCATTTAGCACGCTCTCTCGCTTGTGAGGTGTTGAAAACTATGCAAAGGTTGAAAAGAGATCAAGACTCTAAGCAGTTCTCTTACCGCTATAGTTAGTTGACTGCAACAAGCGAAAAACAGAATACTTTTCCTGGAAAATGACTTCATAGTACGAGTTTCTTTCGTGCCGTGATAGGTTGCGTTTCACCATCCTCCTTTAGACTTTGCCATGTTCGATGATTTCTCAGAATTTGCCCGGCGACCAATCTCTAATTATGTTCCCGTCCGTCGTTCCAAATCCAGTAAGCGCTGGGGGCCGCTAAGCCCAAAACAACGCAGTGTCCCAGGACATGATTAGGTTATTTTTATTTGATTTATCGTCCGCGGGGCAAATTCCCGAAATTATTAGGCCCGTCTTTCGGGGGTGCGAGCGGCAAAAACAACTGGGCTCTTTCTTTCTTCAACTCTCTAGCTGGGTGGAGAAGAGCGTAAATCCCGCTAAACGGGTGGCCGACAACCCGAATTTTCGATGATGCTTGGTCCTGTTGCGTGGATCGTAGATCGGAGATCGGTTATAGGGATGTCAGAATTAAGAATGGGTCTCCTCATTTCACACACTCTCTCGCCTGCCTGATCGGTTAGAGAGTGTGGGAAATGAGGAGAGTCATTCTTAATTCGGACATTCATAATCGGTTGACGCGTAATATCTTTTGGCGCCTCTTTGGTTTCTGGCCGACTGTGATTCCTAGCGTATTCTATCCCTGCAATTCGCATTCCCGATTTGGAGCGGTCGAGAAAACTTGAGAGACGAGATAGCGTGCAACATGAGGAGAGTGCTCGTAGATCATTCTTGAAGAGGAAGAATCCCATCCACGACTATGGTCCATTTCCACTTCAGAGAAAGAGATTTGACGAAAGAGATTTGACGGCCCTATAAAAGATGTAAAGAGAGGGAGAAGAGTGAGCGCGCTTCAATGCAGGAACTATTCTGTTCTTTCCTTTCTTTTCGTCTGACTCTCTCCATTTTCCACGATCTCTCGCTCTGTCTGACCAGCGAGAGAGATCAGATATTGTTATTATAAGCAACGACAAGGACCAGAGAATCAGTAAGGACGCGCTGGTTTCGTCTTATGCGCTCAGACTGAAACGCAACTAAACTTTCAACCCGGCTTGAGCTAACAAGTGTGTAGGAGAGTGTAAGAGTGAGTGTGTAGGAATGGAGGAACTATTCTGTTGAGTTGAGGGTACAAGCAACGTACAACACATCACAAAGCTAGCTCGCTTATCCTTATGCGTGCCTGGTGAAACGTAGCTCGTTGTGGTGCGCTGATTGAGCTTCGACAATGAATGTGAATGATGAGTGAGAATGGAGGAACTATTGGAGTGGAAATAAAACACTCGAGGATTGTTGGGCTCGTAAATCACCTACGCTCTCTATTGAGTTGGCTAATCGCTTTTCGAGGTTATCAGAACCCTATGTATTGAGAGAACTTGTGCATTATTCGCATTCCCATAATGGTTGATCTATTGGTGACTATTCCTCCTGCGGTTGAGGACCGGAAACATAACCTTTCAGTAGCAAGTAAAGACAGAGATCGCCCTCAATATTCTCTCTCCATTATTGTCTCTTTTCGAGCAATCCCCTATTGTGCTGCGCCGTTCCTGGAAATATGTGTGAATCATTGTGAGAACCATTCGTGCTACTGAAAAGATTTCTGATGTGTTTGGCCGAACGCTGGATATAAATTGACGACTTGTTGCTACCTATTCCACGTATTAGGCATGTATTTTCGGGCCTCGGCTACATTTGGTGCGTTCTGCGTAGACAATTGTCTTGCTATTTCTTCGAAAACGTTGGAAGAAATCGACAAAGTTTCTCTAGCTCTGTCTCTTTCTCGGAATTGTAGTCGACTCAAGGCGAGACTTGTCATAACACCTCATGATTAGTCGAGAGTTGCTGCAGGCCTGGCTAAACTCAAGCGCACCTGCTAAGTTCAACTTCTCTCTCAACCACACCTCTCCATTTTACGCACTCTCTCGCCTCCCTGACCAGCGAAGTCTCTCAATTATGCATTGTCCCAGGACACTTGCAAGTTGTTTGCAGGAAAACCCAGGCCCATTTCGCCCCAACAATCCGTCCAAACGTGTGACTGAGAGCTCCCAATATCAGCCCGGACCCCCGGGAGACCATCCTTCACTGCTGACTCGCCTCAGTGTTCCAAAGCGAGTGAGAGAGCATGCGAGATGGAGAGAGTCTATTGTCTCTGTTCCCGCTCAAATTTCAACTGTGATTTGCGAGAAGCGAGAGTAGTTATTACGCCTCTCCTAGAGGTTGAATACCACCTTTTCTCCACTGCACACTATAGGGGCTGGGGCTGCGAGAGAGCGTGCGAAATCGAGAGACCGATTCAGAATTTCGAATCTCCTCCTCCACAATTCGTGCTTTTCCCGCACATCTGGTAGATTCTTTCTTCTCCACTCCTTACGACCGTCATTTTCCGTTATTTGTGAAGGGTGGAGGGGATTTATGAGAAGAGGGGCGTATGACCTACTCAGTTTTTGTTTTGGAATGCATATCATAAGCACAACACTTTGATACTTATGATTAGGCTTTTCGTTGCTACGTGAAACTCAATTTGTTTCTTCCTTCGAAAATATTTGACAACGTTCGCCATAGAACAGGCAGGCAAGCTGCGGAAATCGCTTTTGCTTTATTGTATCCACTCCTTTTTCTTCTTTCCTCCTCCTTTCGGCCGAATTCTCTCTGCAAATTCTGCAGAAAGGGCTGAAAAATGGCGCGTTGCTTCCCCTTTCTTCCTCGTTTTTTCACTCTTTCAATAGTCCCTGAGGGAATATCCATTCTTTCACTTGCCTCTTCTCTCAACCGAAGCAGGCCCAGGGTTCCAGTATTCAGAAACTTGCGCTGTTTAGCGACAAGGTAGAGCAAGAGATCACGGAAAAGCGAGAGAACCGTGCCATAATTGTCTTCCTGAACGTAAATTGCTCTGCACCTGAAGTCTTGACGATTCTGCACTCGGTCTCTCGATTTCGCCTGATTTCTCGCCTTCTCTGCCTTGAAAAGAAGGAAAGATCAAAGTGGGCGGAGCCTCAAGAGGCGTCAAATCCTTCAGTTTTCTCCGGAGCATCTCTCTCTAGAGAGAAGATTGCATTATGGCGCACTTCCGTGTTGAAAGAACGCGATTTCCAATGCAAAGTCAAGCGCAAGTCTCTAGTTTTCTGAAGTTCTGAGTAGGGTTGGCTGCTTTGTCAGTTTCAATCTGTTTTGATCACCTGATTTCTTCAAAACCTCGCGCGAGATGACTAAAAATACTTCTGAAAGATCTGTTTGAAATCCACGAGTAATGTTGCGAGATTTCGATCGATTTTTTTCTTTGTTGTCACATCTCTCATTCTGTCGCCTCTATCAATATTCCTTCAGTTTCTAGATTGTGTGACTTTTGAATCTCAGAACTCAACAATACGGCTTCCGATTCGCACTAGTCGAGAATTATCAGTGATAAGTCGCTTCTTCGCTTCTTCCTCTCATTGGTGACCCTGTCGATCACTCATTATATCGCCTCTGTCAATATTCGTGCTGATTCTGTCACGTGTGACGTACTTACGCGATATCTGAGAACTCCGATTAGCTTATGTCTAGAACGTCGAGATCAGTGATAAGGTAACTCAATTCTGAGCTTTTTCTCCTCATTGTTGACCCTGTCACTGATTGGAGCATCACTCAACAGTACACCTTCAGACGTCACTACTCGATTATTTTCTGACTGACTGCGTGCGGTTTTACCTCCCATTCATTTTGTCTCACTTCTCAATCTCAAATCAAAGCCGTTGCGATTGACTAGCGCGCGTTGAAATCTGATTGCATCTCCACGCTTCCCTTATCATTTTCTTTATCAGTGATCAAATCGATTAGATATATGATCAGTAGAATACCTAGAAACGGCCGATCTCTGGTCTCCCCATTTTCCCAGTCGACTTGACATTTCGAAAAGCCAATCGTCGAAATAGAGGGATTAATACGCGTGGGCTGGTGGGGGTAATGTGGGAATGGAGGGATGAAGGACTCTCTCCAGATCCAGTGCTCTCTCGCTCTTTCAAGCCTTCGATAGAGTCATCAGGGCAGTGAGAGAGCAAGTAGAATGGAGAGAGTAGTTCCCAGAAGCCAGAAAGACGGCCCAAAAGTCATGTAGTTGTTGCAAATATCTTCCGGTCGAGGGCGTCAGCGGCACCTCATTTCCTTTGGCGTTGAGCTCACGGAGGACAGGGGGCGAGAGAGCAGGGGAAATGAAGAGAGATATCCCCGAGTAATGTCAAGGGGATCAGCGCCTTGTTTTCAGTTGAAAACCTCTGGGATTAGATAGAGCGAGAGAGCGGATTGAATGGTGAAAGACAGAATGGGGAGGGGCTTTTCCAGTTTTCAATTGTGAGAAGAGAGGAGTTCTGCGGTGTGGCGTCAGGTTTTGCTAGGAACATGGAAGTTCTGAATTTATTGAGTTTTTAATCGCCTTATACTGGTCACACTATCCAGGTTTCTTCAGAAACACCTTTGATGGGCTTTTGAAACTCATCCAAATCTTGATCTGTGATCTGGCTTAGCGCATCTGAGTTCATTTTTGGTTTTGTATGCCTTGCAATTTCTCAGTTGCCTAGCCAGAGTCAATCCTCGAAACCTTTGTGCAACTTGTGAAACGCATCCAATTCGCTTACCTGTATCCTGGCGACGCGTGTAGGTTTTCTAATTTTCGATTTGTTTTTTTTTTCGATAAACGTGAGGACTTACTATCCAGAGTCAATCCTCGAAATCTTTGTGCAACTTGTGAAACGCATCGGAATCACAGAGTAGATTTGGCGTCCCTACAACATTCCAATCGTCATCTCGCACGTCGTTTCACAACCCCAAAGGTCACAGCTGACTCAGGGCAGTTGTAGGCGTGTGGGGGCTAGTTGTTGATCTCAATTGAGGGCTACTCCCGGATTCTCATTAGTGTTGTTCCATCCGTTGACCTAACGACGCTTCGAGTACGAATCCCCACCACGCTCTTCGGGTCTATTGCTTGGCGTGAGGATATTTGTAGATAGCTGTACGCGCTCACTATCACTGACGTTTCGGCGATGTTGTGGATCATCTGGTGGCTGAACCGTGACTCAGCTCCTGTTATGAGCCCTGGCTAATTGTTGACCTACCCTTTCATCCCATCTGATCTGGCTCTGTTTACGTCTTGGGGCTTTTCTTGGTCGGTTTCTGTTGGCTCTGTCGGATTTCCCTCGTTTACCGAGAAGAAACCGCCTGATCAGGTTATGTAAATACAAATTGCCGCGATTTCCTGTTGATTGTGAGGAGGAACAGCGCTCGGATCTCTGGGTATCTCTGGGTAGGCCGTAGATCACACCAGAATTTTCTGTTCTACTCCGTCGGACCGGTCACTTGAATCCGCCATGTATCTGTTGAAATCGTTGACCGAGGAATAGCGTAGTAAACGAGGAAGGTTGATGGAGATTCCCTCACTCCAATCCTCAAAGTGCGGGGAGATCACAGCGATTTCTAGTGAACGGGAGATGAGGGAGGTGGGATGATGAGTGAAGGAGGGAATCATAGTCCCCCCTCTCCGCCCCCCCCCCCCAGAATGTGCCTCTCCTTCTTACACACTCTACTACCGCTCTGGTCGGCGAGAGAGGGGCGGAGTGAGGAGAGACTCTCTCCCCGAACTCCCTTCATAGATTACATCACACACCGCCGCCGTTGAGTGGCGAGCGGCTATAAACTATGGAAGCCATCTCTCTCCTCCATCTGCTTTCTTCCTTTCCATTAGCTTCACTGCTTGCTGAAAGCCTGTTCGATCTTTGATCTCTAGTCCAAACCATGGAAATCATCTCTTCTCTCTTCCTTCCATTAGCTTCTCTTCTTCATGCTCAAACTGTGATCTCTCCTTCAAACGCCTTTCTTCAAATTGCTTTCGTTCCCTTCCCTTAGCTGCTTGAAAACTCTTGATCTTTGAACTCTATTTTCTATTGACGTGTACTTTTGTTGAAGCACCTATTCGATCCTAATGAGGTTTCAGAACGTTTGTAGGCATTTGCCCTTTGATCTTCTTCTAAATTAGAAATTTCAGGATGATCAAACGCAAACTGCAAGATCTGACGGCATGCTGCGCCTATCAGGTCAACTTCCTGCACGCCAAAGGTTCGATTTTCCCATCTATTTTCGCCTTTCCACCTCTTGATCTTTGATCTTTGATCGTTGATCTTTCGTCCCCCTCCATTAAACCTGCTTCCTTGGAGCTCAAGACAAGCTAAAAGCCTCTTGATCTTTGATCTCTACTCCAAGCTATGGAAGCATCTTCCCTATCATTTTCATGTATTCCCTTCTTTCCTTGTTCCTTTATTGTATCTCCCCTGCAAGCTGTTTTTCCAGTAGTATCTCATTTTTGCAGAAAGAATCGAATCAGTAACGCTAGTCTTTCAAACTCTGACCTCAAGACTTCTCACGACCCTCAAACTCGCTTCCTCTTTCCCTACTGAAACGCGATATCTGATAGGGCGGATCGGCTTTGCTCTCTTCATTTTGCATGCTCTCTCGCTTTCTCTAGCCTACGACAAAGCATTTGAAGTAGAGAGGTGTAGATGATTGTGAGCCTCTTGGAAAAAAGTAGTTGTCCTCTCTTGTTTTGCCTGCTCTCTCGTCGGTCAAAAAGCAGAGATAGGATGCGAAATGAAGAGGACGCTTCTAGTGATGATAGGATAGTGCGAATCGGCACGTGAGTTATGATGGGAAGTGCGGTCGAAGGGAAGGAATTTTGAGTTTTGACGAGAAAGTGGAGTGAATCGCTCATTTAAAGAATCGTAGCGTTTCATTGCATTCTTGAAACATATTTTGTTCAGACACTGACGTGATTCCATTGGCAGAAACATAATCCGGGAATGGCTGAGCCACGGGGGACATAAGTGATTTTTGAAAAGAAAAAGAGATATGGAATCGCATACAAAACCACCGCAACATTTCATTCTACTTCTGAAACATAGCTAGCTCAGACACTGACGTGGTTCCAAACCCCAAAAAGATTTGTACTCCGAGAATAGTTCCTCCTCTGACGCACTTTGGTGTAGGCGCATTGGCTTAGTTTCACACGGACTACCAGGTTCACCAGGTTGCTCGAACACCTCGTTTCTGTACACAAACAATGCTTCTGAACTTTAGAAGCTGAAGTAAGCTGGGAGTTTTCTAGGAGTAGCAAGTACTGTTCCATTCAAAATGAAACGGGGAACCTACGATCCGGGAGTGTGTGAAGCACGTGAACGCTACGTTCCTCTTGATTCCGGCGAGAGATCATGCGAAAGTGAGAGAGCACCCTGCCACTTCCTCAACTACTCCATTGTATCGAGAGGAAAACAATAGGTGTGGGGATTTGAGGTAAAAACGAGAATGAGGTCAATGGCACGCATTCATCGAAAAAGTGGCGAACTTTGCTCTAACAGAATAAATACTGAATATGCTTCACGAATCATTCATAGGTTTTCACCAAGAAACATTACCAGTGCAGCTATGTCTTCGTCCAGAAAAAAATAAATATAAAAAATAATATAAAAATAAATAAATAATAATTTTAGAACACGACTGGCGCGAGTTCCGACGACAGTACGAGGTGCTCGAGGAGATTGGCCGGGGTGGATTCGGAGTTGTCTATGCTGGTGAGTGATCTTTGATCTTTGCTGATTGATTTTTGTAGTTTGATCTTTGATCTTTGATCTCTGCAGGCACGCGAATCGCCGACGAGGCTACGGTAGCGATCAAGTTCATCGAGCACCGACACGTGCGCGAGTGGACCGTGGTGAGAGCTTATTGTAATCGAACTTACTGTCGTTAGTGAGTTTGTGAAAAGTTGGTCATTTTGTGTAGAGACTTTCAATGCTGCTAACGACAGTAACTCCCGCAGGCGGGCTCGCATCTCATTCCCTCGGAAGTGTCGCATCTCGAGTGCTGCAGCGACGTGCCCGGCTGCATCAAGCTGTACGACTGGTTCGCAAAGTACGGTACCTTCTCGAGGTTACTGTAGCTACAAGTTTGCTCTATAGATTTTGGTACCCACGGTTTACAGTACAATCGATTGTTTTGCCGGCAGACTACAGTATCTCACGGTAACGGTATCAACAGATTACAGTACCCCCTTCCAGTTCGAAAGGTTTCGTCGTAATCATGGAGCGGCCAAAGGACGCATGTGACGTTTTCGACCTGGTTACGAGATACGGTAGACTCGATGAGGAGACGGCCCGATCGATATTCATGCAGGTACAGTAATCGATTGTGTTACGGCAGATATCGACTGTTTGAATGCGTTTCAGCCATACACTATTGTGCAAAAGTGTGGCCGGAAAATTCAAACCTTCGTAACTTTCTTCAGAATTGAGATAGAGACCTGCGGTTGGAAGCAAACAATAGACAATCCATAGGAGATCACACTCGTATGGTACTTGAGTAAGGTGCTCCCCAGACTCATTCGTCGCCGAACTTTTCCCGAGGTGTGGTCGTAAAATATTTTTCATTCTCTGGAGGATTGGTCCTATCAACTCATATCTTCTGTGGTGGTAGTGCAACCATTGATGTTCACAATCCACCTTGTGGCCCATTGCAGGGATTTCGCAATAGTGAAGGAGGAATTTTTTACGACACCTCCCAAATCTGTTTAAAAATCTGTAAGTTCCGTCTAAGGTGACCTACAGCCCCCAAACTTGACAGATATCATCAGTGTGTGGTCTAGTTGAGCTGTGCCAAGTTTGGTCCAAATCGGCCGTTTGTTGCAGGAGTTCATATTTTTAATTTCCTCTTTTTGTCCCAACCCCTAACTATCCGCCCCGCGATGAGAAAAATCTGATTTCGCGCAGTGTGGTTGCACAACCCCTTGTGATGAAGTTTGTGAAGTTTCAAAGTTGGGCGATCACTTTCCCGGCTTTTACAGTTGGAAATCCGACTCTAATTTTATCGAGAAAAGAGCCATATGTATTCAGAAACAGATTTTCAGGAACTTTGACATTCTCCTCTCTAAACGTACTTATCGTGCCCTCAGTACCATTACATGAGATGTGACGACCTTTAGTGACATTTGAAAGCAAATCAATGACGTTTCGGAGACATCTGTTTCGACAGGGCTCCAATTTTTATGAATTTTCAGCGAAAAAGAATATCGGATTTGCAACTGTAAAAGCCGGGAAAGTGATCGCCCAACTTTGAAACTTCACGTACTTCATCACAAGGGGTTGTGCAACCACACTGCACGAAATCAGATTTTTCTCATCGCGGGGCGGATAGTTAGGGGTTGTGACAGAAAGAGGAAATTTAAAATATGAACTCCTGCAACAAACGGCCGATTTGGACCAAACTTGGCACAGCTCAACTAGACCACACACTGATGATATCTGTCAAGTTTGGGGGCTGTAGGTCACCTTAGACGGAACTTACAGATTTTTAAACATATTTGGGAGGTGTCGTAAAAAATTCCTCCTTCACTATTGCGAAATCCCTGCAATGTGCCATAAGGTGGATTGTGAACATCAATGGTTGTACCATCACCACAGAAGATATGAGTTGATGGGGCCAATCCTCCAGAGAATGAAAAATATTTTACGATCACACCTCAGGAAAAGTTTGGCGACGAATGAGTCTGGGAGTACCTTACTCAAGTACCATACGAGTATGATCTCCTATGGATTGTCTATTGTTTGCTTCCAACCGCAGGTCTCTATCTCAATTCTGAAGAAAGTTACGAAGGTTTGAATTTTCCGGCCACACTTTTGCACAATAGTGTAAATCAAATCGCCTGTGATTCTTGATGGTCAATTCCGCATCGCCTATCAACGAATTACCTCACTTATCGATTGCAGGTTGTCGAGACCGTATGCCAGATGTACGCGCGTCACGGCTTGATCCACAGGGACATCAAGGTATACGGTAGCTTTGACTATCGATTTTCATCAGTATCGGATACGGTATTTATTGATTTTCCAGGACGAAAACATCATCGTCAGCCTGGAAACGGGCGAAGTGCGGTTGGTGGACTTCGGCGCGACCGCAGCCGCCGAGAAAGCCGTAAAGAAGGAGTTCCAGGGTACGGTAACTGATATTGATTAGGGTAGCTATCGCAAACTGACTCTCGATCGATTACGGTAGCCTTCCCTGCAGGAACCCGGTCGTACTGTCCGCCCGAGTGGTTCCGCATGCTACAGTACCTACCACTGGAGGCTACCGCGTGGTTGGTTATCGATTTATTATTTTTTTGAATTGGATGTAATCTCGTGATTGAAAATGTAGACGCTCAAAGATCTTTGATCAATCTGTGAAACTGATTTTTGATCCGTTTCGGTTCGCGACAATTTCAATTGAGTTTCAGCATTGCTTCAAACTCGTGAACCTTCACATTACCAATGATTTTCCATCGATTCTGCGAATAAAATACATCATTTTAATAAACTTATTAATTAATTAACTAATCAACTAATTAAGGTCCCTGGGCGTGCTTCTCTACATCCTCGTCACCGGCACTCTGCCGTTCAAGAATGAGGTCCAGGCCTGTCTGGGCTCGATCGCATTTCCTTCTTATTTGAGCAAGGGTGAGTATCAGTAGTCTCCCCTTTTTCTTAGGTTCCTCTGTTCAGTATTAGGTTATTACTATGAGGTTAGAATACGCGATCCAGTTCAAAAACGGGATAAGTAAAGAGCAAGTAAGGGTCAGAAACGTTAATCTTATCCGTAAGCGTTAGCCGTAACCTCTCTGTTCTTACTCCCTCTGACAATTAGATCATCATTCCAGAGATCTGCCAACTGATCAAGCGCTGTCTGTGCACTGTGCCAAGTCAGCGAGCGACCCTCTCGGAGATCAGAGGTGAGAGAGAGCAAAGATCAACGATCAAGAATCCGGTCCGTCTATCTGTTATTTTGTTTTTTTTACTGTTGACCAACGCAGTGCAACTGAAACTTGTGAAACGCATTCAAGTTTGTTTCGACGACGTTGTGAAAGATCAAAGATCAAAGATCACTTCTCAGCTCACTCCTGGCTCTCGCACCCCCTGCCAATGTTCGACGAGACCTTCGAGGAGTATCTGGACGCGAAGCTCAAACCGAGTGAGTGATTTACTGTGGTTAGCGGCCGGTTGAAAAATTGGGTATTTTGTGTAGAGACTTTCGAAAGCCGCTAACGAGCGTAAGTATTGATCAGAGATTTTTTCAGAAACGAAGAAATCTCTCACCCGCGATTTGTCCATGGAGGAGAACCGGCTGTTGGAGGACAGGATCATTGTGGGAGCGGAACAGAGGAATGAGCGGTTAGTCTTTGATCTTTGATCTATGATCTCTGATCACTAATATTTGATCTTTGGCGTACCTAAGTACCCAGTACGGTTCGAACCTCGGGAACTTCGAGAACTAACTATCGTCCTTTGATTATTCGAATGCGTTTCACAGACGATTCTACATCGTTACGGCGAGTAATTTGCAATTTGATCATGACTGCGGCTACCAAAAAAGAAACATTATTTTTTACCTCTAATCTCTGACCCTCTCGCCAGTGGGACGTTCAGAAGTTGCCCAATACTATCGATCATGAACAAATAAAAGTCCAGGGAAATCAAGAAGTCCATTTTTCCTTATCCATATTTTCCTCTCTAGAGAGCAGGCCCTTGCCGTGATCCTTCCCAATATGTTCAGAATGTGTCGGACTGAACTGTTTTCAATCTCTTCTCAGCTCCCAAGCGTGAAAAATCAACAATCAAATGAACGTCTTGTTTCTTTTCCAGGGAACAAACCCTCACGGACGACTGCCGCCTGCGACGGGAGAGCACCGAGTATCTGGAGGCGTTCACGAGTCTGCCAAGGCTGGATTGTAGTGAGTTATCTCTTTGACACACCGAACTATGGATTACGGTAGTCTATCCCAACCATCTCTGGGTTACCTTTTGGTGCTGTAATTGTGAGCGACCCACCGGACATTGGGGGTACTGTAGCGACCTAGAGTAGTATGCGGTTTACTGTAGCTGAGAAACGGTATCTGGAGGCGTTCACGAGTCTGCCCCGATTGCACTGCAGTGAGTGACACACCGGACTTTGGGGTACTGTATCGACCTAGAGTGGTATGTGGGTTACCCTAGCTTGGAAACGGTACCTGGAGGCGTTCACGAATCTGCCGAGGCTGGATTGTAGTGAGTTATCTCTGTAAGACGCCGAACTATGGGGTACTGTAATTCTAGGGTTGCTGTAGTTGCGAAGAAGTGTGTTGAGACATGAAAGAGTCTGCCCCGATTGGACTGCAGTGAGTGACCCAGCGAACCATGGGGTACTGTAGTCGGTCTTGACCTACCGACCGGTCATTCGGATTAGCCCAGCTCTCGGTCTCTGACCCATCACTCTGAAAGCCTGATCGGCCATCGCTGACAGTGCATGCGTCGGGGAAAATGCCTTGCGGCAGTGATCCTCAGCGGTAGACTGTAGAGTGTGCGAGATTGCAATCTACTTTGAGATGGGCCCTGTGGCGGGCCTTGAGTTGTAACCACCCCGGCGCCCTCGTGCGGTGAGACGCGAGGGGCGTGAGAGTTGGAGTGCGGAATCAGGGGTCCCCTAGCGCCCTCGTGCGGTGTGAATCGTCCGGACGCGGGCGGTGTGAGAATCCGGGCAGGGTTGGAAAGAACGGCGAAGAACGGGTAACTCGTCCCTGGTGGAACCGTAGATAGTCACAAGGAAAGGAATTACTATTAGCGAAAAATAGCAATCTTATGTGGTGCGAAATTGAAAATCGAGATGATTGAAAGATCAAAGATCAATCCTCTCTTTCAGGCAACGAAGCCCTCTCCCGGCTCGCATCCAAGTACGACAACGTCTCCGCCTCCTCTCTTGCGGACTACTACTCCCTGTCCTCTTTTGCGACCGCGGCTGAATCATTCAGGTGCGTTTTGCTAATGCCTAGCGGTCGGCTATTTCTCAACTGAATAAAGTATCAAGAAGTAATGTTGATAAGCCAACCAAGCAATCAACTTTAGCGAATCTTCACTTTTCTGAGTATTCATAATTAATACGAGAGGTAGAGTCTGGAGGTGTTGTTGCTTTTTTCGAAATATCAATAACAAAACATTTTCAGTAACCTGCACGAGGAAGAACTGGAGCCGGCGCTGGATGAGCTGAGCGATTCGAGGTGAATTTTTCATGCAAAATTTGATTTTTTTATCCAATATTTATACCAAAACAGAAATTCGTAAACATTTTTATTTTGAACTCGCTACGAATCTGAAATCGAATACTCATTCCGCGCATTTGCCACCTCTGAAACTCATTGAATTTCCATCGGCCTGTAGCCTTGACGTTCCAATACCGATCATGATTATGATTACGAAACCAGATAATTGATCTTTGATCTCTTCCAGCACGCGGCTGACCAAGGCCCGCTCCCTCTCTGCCTATTCTTTGTCGAGGAGGAGGAGGTCGCTCCTGCCGAGGTCGTCATTCGAACGGGAGTTGGATACGGTTGAGGAGAGCGATTTGGTGAGTAACTAACTATAAGATTCACCCATCGACCAAACTCTATGTTTCTTCTGATTTTGTTCGTTATGTTGGGTGTTCGAATACGTTTCAGCATCGATGCAAAGCCGTAGAGGGATTCATTCTACGATTTGTGACCCTTTCTGCACCGTAAAAATATATTAAAATGTTCATTTGCCAGTCCCTCCACGATGACCTCCCACTCCTCTCCTCGGCTTCCTTCATTCCCTCCATCTCCGAGTCCTTCTCCTTGCCCCCTTCACTACTGCAAGAGATGAGGGAACGAGAGGACTCACTGGAAACCCCGCAGGAGCAGCCGATGAATGTGAGTCTTGAAGGGATTGTTGTGGGGTACGGTAGTTATCGATTGCTTAGAGAAATGAGGTCTCTAATAGATTGAGAGGGGTACGGTAGCTATCGATCGTTCTCAGGGCTACGCCAACCACTCCTTCTACCGAGACTCCCCTCCGCCAGCGGTGCTCCAAGCCGTTCATCCTCCGGAGCACCAGAAGGTTCACCACAAGCAGAGTCGGGATCACTCCCTGGAGCAGAAGGACCGTCAGAAGGTGCAGCAGAAGGTATGCTATCTGTCAGTTTTCTGATTTTTGGCCCACATTTCCAATACACTTTTGTTGTCTTTACCGTGTTCATTCCATCTTTCCTGGCATAATGCAAACGAAGAAATTGCCATCTTCAGAAGCACGAGCCACTGCAGTGCGATCATCACCTGCAGCAGCTGCAGCAACCACCCAGCCCCGCCCCCGCTGCAACCAAGCCCCTGTCGCCGGTCATGATGACCTATCACAGGTGAGGAATGGATTTTGTTTTCCAGGAGGGAAAAGAACGAAATCGTTGCGGTCTTATTGCCAGCGCATGCATAGTAACAGTGAAGCATAAGCGAAACTTTTGGACAACTAGCTTTATTTTAGGCGTTTCTCCCGTGAGCAGCCCACTCCTCCCTCCCCCGCTCCCTCCCGGCCCCGATTCAGTTTGGATTTGGAGGGGGAAAGGAGGTTCTCGACGGATATGGAGACCGCGCCGATCAGGGTGATCAGCAGGTACGGTAGATCAGGAAATATTGATTAGATGTTACGGTAGTGGATCAGATATTGATCAGCAGGTACGGTAGTTGAGGAGATATTGATTAGATGGAACGGTAGCTGATCAGGGTGTTCAGCAGGTACGGTAGATATTGACTAGTTGGTACGGTAGCGGATCAGGGTGATCAGCAGGTACGGTGATTGAATATTGATTGGTCTGTATTGTGCGTTTGAATGAAGGAAGGTCGACTATTGAAGTCACGAGTTCAACACAATCTTAGATAGTCCCTGCGAAACACATTTCAAAAAGTGAGGAGTGAAAAGAATAATCACTGCAGGATGCGACCACTCTTCGTGTCGGAAGCTCCGCCGGCCCTTGCCGTGTTTGCTGCACCCAACTGCTGAGCTGGCTGCAGCTGCTGCAACAGCTGCAGCTGCTGCAACTCCGATCCCGCTTCTTATCTGTTCATTTTGAGCCATATTTTTCTTGTAGCTGATGTCTTTAGCTGCAGTTACCGAACTGACCATTATTTCCTAGTGTTCGCCAGTTTTCCCTATCCACAGTTCTGTCAACCACACCGCACCGATGTCACACAGAGTAGCGCTTTAGCTAGCTGACCATTGCCCGAAATTTTCCACGGGTGAGCGGGCCATTTTACTGTTCCGCTCGTAACCTAAACAACCCCACGCAACGACTTCCTACATTTAGCCACATATCGATCGACTTTCTCTCTCTTGTTTTGTGTGTAATAACCTTGTGAACGATCGTACGGGAAATGCTTTTGAAATGCATGTACATAAACCAATCCATCCGATATTTGTTCGAGTCTGTAAAGTTCGAGTGCTAATTATTATAAAGTGCTTATTTCATGGCTACAATTGAACTAAAAGCAGCACATGAATGCATTTTGATTTTCATGAGAAACAGGAAAGGAATCATAGGAAGCTGGATTATGAAGAATTTGACTGCAGAGTGAAACTCAACGGAATGGAAATGTTCCTTCACCCTCATATTTTTCTGTCGATTTTCGATCAAGGACCTATCTACATTGATGATCAACCGGCACTTCTGTACTTTTTGGCCCAGACATTCTCAATAGAGTGTTCTATCCCTACCCTTCTCATTCCCCGCCTCACTTCTCTGACATAGCGGTCATAGAGAGGGAGACCCTGGGCCAAAAAGTACAGAAGTTCCGATCAACCTACGTTAGAGGTAATCTGGATCAGTAGAATATCTCACCTATCCTCATCTTTTTTTGCGTTCAATTTGCGTTCTAAATGCCCGCTGGTCTCCCTCCTTGCCCGCACCTCTCGTATAACCACTCTCCTGAACGCTAGTGGTTACTGCTCGAGGCCCGCCACGGGGCCTGCTCGGCCACTGTCACATGCAAGCTCCGCCCCACTTTCATCACCTCTCGCGTTCTCGCGTGGTTTCACTCTTTTAGTCTTCTCATCTCAAACGAGTCTCATTATCACTTCTCCTCGCTCGCATTGACCACTCGCATTTCGCACCCTCCAGTGATAGTTCCGGGCTATCGTACCTTATCTACCCTATCCCTATCCTATCGTATTGTATTACAGTAACCCGATTGATAGTTTCTTGCTTTGATTTGGCCCTTGTCTGATAAAAGTTCCCTCAATCGTTTCTGAAGCTCACAAGGAATTCCCGAACGAAATCACTCACCGTAGTCATTCCGGGCTATCGTAACCTTAGCGTGTCCCTAACCTACAGTATCTTACTGTAACCCGATCGATAGTCACCGTATCTCTGCCTAATCCATGCCGTTCTTGTAGCATAAACAGCATGCAGAAGCTGCAGTCGCCGATATCCGGAGCCGGGGCGGGAACAGGCATGGCCGGGACGAGATCCGGAGCCGGCATTTCCATCTCCCTTGTGCAGTCGGCGCTCTGGTCCGAGTTCCACGCCGTGCAGAACGAGATGATCCTCACCAAGACGGGCAGGTCAGTAGTCTGACCTATTTGACGGCTCACGGAACCGGCGGATTCCGGTACTAGCACAAGACCTGGGTTGATCGTAACACGGTGTTATCCCTGACCTACCGTAACAAAATATAGATTTATCGATCAATAATTCCGTTCAGGAAGATCTTTCCCAAGCTGGAGATCGATGTCCGCGGCTTGAACCCAAGCAAGAAGTACGGCATCCACATGCGATTGGAGCGCGTCGACGAGAAGAAGTGAGATACAGTAACCTTACCGTATCGCAGCTTCATCAAGTATCGATTAGTTACCGTAACCTACCGTATTCTCAGGTATCGCTTCAACTCCTCTACTTGGTCGGCGGAGAGGGAAGATGACGACGCTTGCTTCCCGCTCGCACCTCCGGTTGAGAGCAACAATGTAAGTAATCGATAACTACAGGGATCTACCGTAATCCTGAGTACCGTAACCTTTCCTGATGCAGGGTTTCGCGCAAATTGGCGAGTCGTGGATGTCTAAGACGATCGAGTTCAGCAACTTCAAGATCACGAACAACATGGATGATGACTGCAGAGGAATGGTACGGTAGCTAATCGATAGACAAGATTACAAAGATCAAAGATAAAAGCCCACCTTCCAGGTCCTCCTACAGCCTCTGCGCAAGCACGTGCCCGTCATCTACGTGTATGAGATGGGAACGAGCAGCTCTCAGTTCGAATTGGTTGCTCGGGTGAGTACGGTAGGATTACTGTAGGTTTACGGTAGATCAAGCCTTCTCGATCGATTATCGATTTTATCATCCGTTCAGGAGCGCCTCACACTGGCTGAATTCATCCCCGTAACCGCCTACCAGAATGAGGAAATCAAGAAACTCAAGGTACGGCAGACTACTGTCGCGTATTTTACATTGTTCTACCGAAAGAAAAGCCTTTTTGCGGATAGTTTCCATGTCTATCCAATACTCTCTATATGATGCTTGCAATGATCATGTAACTTGAGCCTGCTCGGCTATGACTAGAGCAAATCACTCAGAACATATCAGATATCCAATACTTCCAATCTAGTCTGCAGCACTTTATTAATTTCAGTTAGCGCACAACCCGTTCGCTCGCGCCTTCATGAACTCTGCTTCCTGCAATTAACCGGAGCATTTCTACGTTCCGCTCGTAACATGCACCCACGCAACGACTTCCTATATTTATCCACGTATCGATCGACTTTCTCTCGTGTTTTCTCTATTGTTGATGGTTTCCGAATAAATAACCATTCGATATTCGTTAGAGTGTGAAGAGACTTGACGATGAAATTCGAGTGCTGCTTCTGATAAAAAGCTTATTTGACGTCTTCGGAAAGTGAGCGCATCAAAAATTTGTTTTTGTTGACATTCTGGGCCACTACCACTAAAGGATTACGAATTGACCAGTCTTTGGTTGTAAGATGAAACTCATTTGACGACGTATGTGACATACTGTATGTCCTCCACTTTTTTCACTATCGTCATAGCGCTGCGCTTGATGCTTTCCGATGCATACCAGGGCTTTGTAAAAATTAAACGGTCTCTCATTTCGCAATGCTCTAACTCCGGTCAAAGTGAGCGAGATAGCATGTGAAAGTGAGAGACCATAAAATTTTTATACACTTACTTGACAGTGTCTTGAGCAAATGATAATGTTGATCATGATGAGATAGATCTCTTCATTTATTACACGATCACTTTGGATTTGTGGATTTTTCAGAGTGGATTTGTTAAACTATCGGGAGACGTCTATCCTCACTTCCCAGATCACAAGATCAACGTCTAGACGGGATGCAATCGGAATCTCCGATCAATTCAATCGGAACCTCTAATGATCTCATACAGGTGTCTAATCAGTTTCAACTGATAGCATTCGCCCTCTGGCTGCGCTGGAGTACGGAAGTGCTCACTTCGTTCCGAATTCTTCCAGTGCGCAGTTCGCGGTGAGACGAAATTGGCAATCTGCCAATTTCACAGTGTGATTCCGTTTTTCCTTCCTTTTTCTCTGCGCTCTCTTTCTCTGGCTCCATTCTCATAGACCGCAGTGTTGCTCAACCATTCCAATTGTATCCGTCGCTCATTACAGTAGTTAGTAGAGTTCGAAATACGGGTCGCCGTTTCTTCATTTTGCACACTCTCTCGTATTTCTGATCTGTGAGAGAGTGTGTGAAATGAAGAGCCGCGTATTTAGAACTCTACTCATTCGTGTTTTTTTTCAACAGATCTTCCCAACAGTTCGAGAAGATCAAAACTGGTGCCCTAGAAGTTCAGAAGATCAGACTGTCGAGACTTTCGAAAATCCATTAGATTTAGCTGCAGAGTGGATCTCTTTTTTTTCGAACTGTTTCTATCTTAAATTTTCGGGTTCTTAAACAATTTTGCATCTGGTGTGGTTCCTTACTTCATCCTTTAGCAGTTTTTGGATCTGCTCCTAACGGAAGTCGATCTTCCGTTAGGGACAGTTCCGATCGATTGTCGATTCAGAAGATCACATTGTCTAGATTTTCGAAAACGGATGTGTGCATTCTGGCATCCCTGTTTACTGCTGGTTTCCCACTGCCCACTTCCCCGAATGACAAATCGGAAGTTGGTGTGCTATGGGCATCTCCGTTCATTGATCTTACAATCTTGCAAGTGATTATCAGTCTCACCAGATAACATTTGCCCGCTGGCTGCGCTGGAGTGCGGAACTGCTAACTATTCCAGCACAATCACCCACCCCGAATGATATTACGATGTGTGAAATGTGGCTCTCGGTGGCAGCGCCCAATCAGCGTTATCACCCACTAAATGACAGTTTGTAATCAGTTGAGGGACCTGCCAGGGAGAGTTTACGGTGCGTGTGAGAAAGTTATCAGTGGCTGAGCTCATTCAAGTTCTGCATTCAGCATGCTTTACGTGTTTACTCTGTTCAGGGTTTCTGAATCGATTTCAAAGTTTGACAGCAGTTATCGAAAATCTGACTTTTTGGAAGTTTAGGGCGCGTGTGATAGAATTATGAATCGCTGAGTTCATTCTAGTTATGCGCTCTGCATTCAGCATACTTTGTATGTTTGCTCTGTTCAGGATTTCTGAATCGATTTCAAAGTTGGGCAACATTTATCATCACATTGACCTGCCAGGAAGAGTTTAGGGCGCGTGTGATAGAATTATGAATCGCTGAGCTCATTC
>LS512548.1:20900-35237 GCA_900490845.1 Pristionchus japonicus | reverse complement strand
GTTCAGGATTTCTGAATCGATTTCAAAGTTGGGCAACATTTATCATCACATTGACCTGCCAGGAAGAGTTTAGGGCGCGTGTGATAGAATTATGAATCGCTGAGCTCATTCTAGTTATGCGCTCTGCATTCAGCATACTTTGTATGTTTGCTCTGTTCAGGATTTCTGAATCGATTTCAAAGTTGGGCAACATTTATCAACACATTGACCTGCCAGGAAGAGTTTAGGGCGCGTGTGAGAGAGTTACCACTCGTTCATTCAACGAGTAGGTGTTGGCTGAACCTGTGTTCATATTATTTTCTTTATATTTTTTGGCAGGGCGAAGGCACCGTCAATCAATGTTAGCCAAACCTATTCCCTAGTCTAGGGCGCATGAAACTCATTCACTTCTGCTCCAGGAGAATCTCCAAAGTGAATGTTTCGCGCGATTTCGATCGAATCCCTAAACTGCGCTCAGTATCTTTCACTGAACCAATTCAAACACTCCTCATTTCACACACTCCCTCGTAGGGTTGCGGGTTCTGAATCTCACTTCTCTCATTTTTGGAATTTTTTTTCGCGCTTTCTCAAACTATCTGGCGCGAGAGATGTCGAAACTTCCGATTCCGAACCTGCAACCGTACACCCTCGTCCATCTGTCCTGTAAGGGTGCCTTTTCACACCTCTGTTACAGACACGAGTCGCTGATCCCAGCCCTTATCACTCACTGATAGCGATGTCCCCACTCTCTCCATTTCCCATACTCTCTCACCTGTCAGGCAGAGTGAGAGATCATGCTATATTGAGAGAGTCCCGACGGCGGCAGACAATCGCTTGGCAAAAAGCGTGGAGCTGATAAGACGAGGGCAGGCAAGCGGAAATCTCGCTGGTTGCAAGCGCGATTTCGACTGTTTCCATGCAAATTTCGACTGTTTTCTAGCAAAATATGCGTGATAATTTAAAAAAAAAAGTATTTTATATTTTTGCCGTGGCAGCAAGAACACGATTGTATTGCCAATTGGTCCATTGCTATTGAAGTGCGCGCGAAACTCAACTGACTTCTAAGTTCGCAAGATGCTTGTATGATCTTTTTTTATAATCGAAACTCTGAGACTGCCAGACACTTACTAGGTCGGATGAGAACATTCGGATGATACCTACTGGATGAGCATAATTTGCATATTCCGTCTATTACGTCGCAGTTGTTATCTCGCTCTCATTAGGTGCTCATCCAGTAGGTTATCATCCGAACGTTCTTTTCCGATCTAGTGCCGTCTAGACTCCCAGACATGCTCCTCAACGCGCCAGACCGATAAAACGGAAGCCCAACTCCCAGTCGCTCATTCACACCACCAACCGACCACCGTTCCCACCCCTCCATTCCATGCCGGAAACCATGCGAACTCGCCAGCGGAATAGCCCCCTGGTTGATCCATGCCTCGCCTTTCACGGCGCTCTCTCCATTCCGCACACTCTCTCGCCCTCTGTCCCTCTCGTCGTCTGCGCTCTCTCTCGCTCATCACTAGGCACCGCGATTCAAGCCCCTCCCAGCTTCCTGTTCACACCTCGCGTATAGCCACTCTCTCCCTCAGACTAATTAGCGTAGTGGTTACGGCTGGGGGCCCGCCGCCGGGCATTTTCGCGGTCTTTTTCGCGCGCGCCGAGCCCCGCCCCTCCTCGCTCCTCGCGCTTGGTTCCAGTCTCCCTGGCTTTGTATTCAAACGAGACTCGTTTGTTGTCATTATCACCTCTCCTAACAGTTCGCAATTCGCGCCAGGAAGTGGTAGGTTATTGATCGTGGTCTACCGTAAGCGTGTGTTACTGTAACGATATCGATCGCCGTGTCCTTATCCTAATCCAAGCCATCCTTGCAGCATGAACGGCATGCATCAGCAACAGCAGCCGTACGGAGCCGGGCCGGGAGCCGGCATGTCGATGGCCGGAGCCGGAACCCAGATCTCGCTAGTGCAGTCGTCGCTCTGGAACGAGTTCCATCGCGCGCAGACCGAGATGATCGTCACCAAGTCGGGCAGGTGAGTGACCGAGCTGACGACCTACCGAACTGGCTGATACCGTAATCCTAGTGTACTTATCGAACTCCTGATAAAAAAGCCATCAAAACGTGAAAATCACTTGTGCTTTATCAAACTTTTCATTTATCAATCGATAATTCCGTTCAGGAAGCTCTTCCCGAAGCTGGAGATCACCATCCACGGTCTGGACCCGCGCCGGATGTACGGTATCCACATGCGGCTGGAGCGCGCCGACGATAAGAAGTGAGCGATCTACCGTAACTTTTATGGTTACGGTATCCCTGAGCTGCTAGAATCTTCTCATAGCAGCCGTAAAGTCTCGAGCCACCCCCGTCAGATTGTTGTGATGGGTCGAGTTGTTAGCCACGGGGCATGATCCAGAGGGAACAAGCGCAAGGCGGCCTAATTCCGACAGAGCTTAGCAGCTCATTAGATAAAATCCTTTCCTTTTTGATGAACCTCTGGCTAATCCTGTTCAATTCTACAGTAACTTCTCCTGTTATCGATTGCTTACCGTAACCTACCGTAATCTCAGGTACCGCTACACCTCCTCGACGTGGTCGACGGCGAAGGACGACGACGACGCCTGCTTCCCGCTCGCGCCGCCCATCGAGAGCAACGAGGTACGGTAGTTATTTTAGGGGTTACGGTTGGTAATCGATAACTGAGCGAACTGAGATGTCCAACAAGATGTTGGGTGGGAGGATTAATATCGCAGTAGTCGTATAGAGAGATAAAGCAGGGTGGCAGGATAGGGTAGCATCAGCATGATAATCCCCAGATTATCCGCTCGTTAGTCGTATCTCTAGGCGACGTTGCACTTCATTTCCAGCCGATTGCGCCATATTCTTGGGTTTCACACGATTTATCTTGATTTTACGGGTTACCGTAGCCTACCATGATGCCAATCAATAATATCGATCTCCCTCAGGGCTTCACGCAGCTCGGCGAGGTGTGGATGTCGAAGGCGGTCGAGTTCAGCAACTTCAAGATCACCAACAACCAGGAGGAGAGCAGCCGCGGAATGGTGAGTAGTACGGTAGATTACGGTAGGGCGATCGATAACTGAGATGCGGTAGCTAATCGATCAATACAAGTGGATCATGACTGCGTGAGTTCCTCGACTGCCAAGGCAATTGGGATTTATTGGTTTACTAGAGGGAAGGAACTGATTAGTACTTTTCGAATCCATTTTCTGATAACGTTTCCGTGAAACACACGTGGAAATGAGGTAACTGTGGACACTGGCTTCTCCCTCTCTTGATTACGGTAGATATTTAGCTAAACAACATTGGGCATTGTTGTTTTGGGTAAACACGTGAGGCTCCCCGCGGGCGAGATAGCACGGGAAATTGAGAGAGTGTTTTCCTTTCCTCAATTTTCGCACCCAGCCGCTAAGAACCAGCCCTTGCATTGTCAGATGTGATGGGTCGCAGGAAGGCCCAGGGGGAAACGCCGGTCCCACAGGGGAGAAGTGCACTTAGGGGTAAGTTCGGTGGGAATCGTTTGATCTACAGGGTAAAGATCAGCCAGAGGGCTGCACGACTAGCTAATGTGCGAAAGATTGCTACAATAGGAGCGAAATGTTGAGTCAATAGAGGTAAAGGATGCCGACAAGTCTATAGAGTGCATTGACGGGGACTCTCTTGGGACTGTGAGGTTACCGCAAATTAGCGAATTGGGAGGTTTATGTTTCATCGGTGCCACTTATGTTTTCGAACGCCTGAATCGTCAATGCAATTGGAATGCTCAGATAAAAATGAAGGGGGAAAAGCCAAAGATCAAAGATCAAAGATCAAACTCCAAAGATCAACAACCACTTTCCAGATCCTCGTCCAAACGCTGCACAAGTACGTGCCTGTCATCTACATCTACGACATGGCACCCGGCACGAGCTACTCGCAGCTGGTGCAGGGACTGGTGTTCTCGGTGAGTACGGTATATTTAAAGGTTACGGTAGATTCTGGGGGTACTGTATGCATAGTGCTAGGTACTGTAAATGGGCGTGATGCGTGTCATGGCACCCGGCACGAGCTACTCGCAGCTGGTGCAGGGACTCGTGTTCAGGGTGAGTACGGTAGTTATACGGTAGGAGAAGGCTACGGTAGATAGGTGTACGGTAGCGGACTGTTGTTTCGAGGGAGTAGTTAATTAATGATTAATTAACTAATTACAAAATCCGTTTTCTAGTTGCGTTCACTCCTCTACATGATCCTTTCGAATTTCGACAAGATCATTTTGAGTTTCACAATTTTCTAAAATCAACTAGGACTGACTGTTGGCGATAGCATCGAGTTCCAGCGTACGAAAAAAATCAACATTCAAATTATCGATTCTCTATCCCTGATTATCGAATTTTCAGGAGCGCCTCACACTGGCCGAGTTCATCACCGTCACCGCCTACCAGAGCGAGGCCATCAAGAGACTCAAGGTACGGTAGGCTACGGTATCCTGGCTTACTTCCCTGATCTATTCCTTATCGATTTCCTCACCCCACAGTAACCTAATCGATTCTCCTCTTGCAGACAGCGCACAACCCGTTCGCGAAGGGCTGCCGCGGCTCCGAATCCAAGCTCAAGCGCTCCCACTCACCGGTGAGTTCATGTTTCAGCGACTAGGCAAACTAATGAAATAGAATGCATCACTGATAGTGACAAGACACAAACTTTGATTGTAATTCCCAACAAGTTTCGTGTTTCACTCAGCAGCTTTAGGTTCATTCTTGGCTCATTAGCTAGTGAATTTGCGTCCCACATCATAAGCTTAACACGGATTTTCTGTAAGAGTGTAGGAATGCCTGCCGCCAGAAAAAATTTCGTATCTCCGATTTCGATCAAAGTTGGTCAGTAGGACCCACTGAGGGACTCGTTGAGATGTATCCACTCATTTGGGTCAAATTTGCATATTATCGATTTTTGTTGTCTTGATTTTCAAAATGCCATAAGTGGCTTCATTTTGATCGCACAGCGAGATTACACCTACCATTGAATTCGTAAGCACAAGCTGTACAAAAAACTCCAAGATATGCCTCTTCAAAAATCGCATCTTGACCCTGCAAAGCCCGAAAAAACCTATTTTTAGGCCATAAAATCGTAAGTTTCTCGAAATTTTGTCGTTGAGTTCCTCGATATTATTGCATAAATCGATTCTCCAGGTACGATTACGGGTGCCTACGCGAGCCATTTCTCGTAACTCTTGGCCCCGGATACCGTTCTCTTGACGAAATTTCCCGGACATCGTTTTTTGGTCAAATCATGTTTATGGGCCATAAGTAGCTTCAAATGAGGTCCAATCGAAAAACTTACAAGGATCAAAAAGATAGATATTAACCAGGCGAACACATTTAGACGAATGAAAAAAATTTTCACTCGGTATTTTTTTGACACCGTACAAAAACACTTTTCAATTTGCATTTTTTCACATTTTATGTTTATCTTTATGTGCAGTGACTAAAAAATCCACAGAATTGGCTTATGGAAACATGAGGAAAGTTCATCGACGCGATGTAAGTCATTTTGAAACATAAAATGTGAAAAAATGCAAATTAAAATGTGTTTTTGCACGGTGTCAAAAAAATTACCGAGTTAAAAATTTTTTCATTCGCCTAAATGTGTTCGCCTGGTTAATATCAATCTTTTTGATCCTCGAAAGTTTTTCGATTGGACCTCATTTGAAGCTACTTATGGCCCATAAACATGATTTGACCAAAAGACGATGTCCGGGAAAATTCGTCAAGAGAACGGTATCCGGGGCCAAGAGTTACGAGAAATGGCTCGCGTAGGCACCCGTAATCGTACCTGGAGAATCGATTTATGCAATAATATCGAGGAACTCAACGACAAAATTTCTAGAAACTTGCGATTTTATGGCCTAAAAATAGGTTTTTCGGGTTTTGCAGGGTCAAGATGCGATTTTTGATGAGGCATATTTTGGAGTTTTTTGTAGAGCTTGAGCATACGAATTCAATGGTAGGTGTAAACTCGCTGTGCGATCAAAATGAAGCCACTTATGACATTTTGAAAATCAAGACAACAAAAATCGATAATATGCAAATTTGACCCAAATGAGTGGATACATCTCAAAGAGTCCCTCAGTGGGTCCTACTGACCAACTTTGATCGAAATCGGAGATATGAAATTTTTGCTGGCGGCCAAACGGGCTTTTTTTCCTACACTTTTACAGAAAACCCGTGTTAAAAATAACACCATTCCAGGCAGCCAGTCCCTCTCTGCTCGGGCATCGTTCGATCGATGGCGAGCCGCCCTCGCGTCTCGCGTCGCCCGCCTTCCCCAACATGGCCTCCATGATGCCATCGCCGTCCTACACCACGGCTACCGTACCCCACACCATGCACTCTACCGTACCCCAGCAGTCGAACCCGTTCCCGTCACCGCCGCAAGAGACGCGCGCCAGTCCCTCAGTGCCCCAGCAGCAGAACCACTTTGAGTTCCCGCCCAACCTACAATTCCCCGGCTTCGAGCCCTACAGTATGATGCCGGCCTTCCCGTTCTCGTTCTTCCCGCACATGATGACGGGTCTCGCCGGGCCCCCGATGGACTACGGTAGCATGCAGCTGCAGCAACAGCAGCAGTACCTCCCAGCGCCGTACACGCCTCAGATGGGCGCCCAGTCCCCCGCCTCGTCCTCATCGAATCAGACCTCGCCCGCCAACTCTAGCGGCAGCGCGCCACCCTACACGCCGATGGGCTTCCAGATGGGGCAGATGCAGTCCCCCAATTACAAGCCCGTCCTGCCCCCAGGCATGAACCAACAAGACGATGGAGAGGATAATCCAAATATGCTGAATCTGTAGAACCATTTTCGTTCTAATAATTAATGCCACCACACTAGCAAGCCTAATAATCCCCTTTAATTCCCCCATTGTCCCGATGTTATCGATGCCTTATGATTGTCTAATAGCGATCTCGTCTAAATTCTAGTCTCTACAAAGTCTAGATCTCGTAAATAGGCACGATTCCACGAATATTGATGTGTGTAACTGAGCAGGATCTCGAACCCCACAACATCTCACCGTTTTACAAGTATTTTGACAGATTATATTACGCGTTTGTGCTATGCAGTTTTACATATCGTTTGTTCAATTTGATTGTACCATGAAGAGTTTGAAAATCGAGATTCATTTACTACAACTACTGAACAAAACAGAACAAGTGGGAGGTACTATTACATGTACAGAGGGGGTGGGGGAGTGGTTCACCAGAGCGTCTTGACGTTGTAGATTTCTCGGGTCTTGTGGCGGGGGTGCTCGTTGCACTCGACGTGCAACCGTCCGTCCACCCGCGTGAAGTAGCAGGAGCGGCAGCGCAGCTTCAGACGCGATTTCACCTGGAAAGCAACGATTTTGTTAGCGAAGACGTTGTTTCAGCGTAGTTATTGGACAATTTAGGATTAAGAATGGGTGGATATCAGTTCACAGTGAAGCCGATTGTAATATTGTCTAATTTGGAATGTTTTAGTGACGATAATGACTAAAAGAAAGAACGAATACCTTGAAACCAGCAGCAGACTCCTTGATCGGCAACTGTGCAGTGCCCAGCAGCGATCGGGCAAGCTGCGAACCGGTGCCCAGCAGTCGGCTAACGATCCCGCTCATGAGCAAGGGTGTTTCTGGAATAAGAAAAATAATAAGTTTAGTCAAAAAAATCGATAAATCACAAAACACTGAAAATTTGACGGAATTGGCAAAGTGCCATCAAATTGGTATTGCTCTCTTCCAGACACGGTTTCGTCATGAAATATGGTCACCGCTTTATAGCTCAAACAAAGTGTTTCGTTTCTGCGATCCTATTCATTCAATGAACATCAATGCTATATCGACCATGACACGACAAAAAATAATAATACACGCGAAAAATAATATTTTTGAGCGATTTAAAGCAAATCCGTAATCCATGATTTAGCACATGCATTTGAATGGGGAAGCTCCCGTATTGTGGCTACCGTAATCGCTCAGGATAAAAGGAGTTTTGGCTCAAGGCGTTAGCTCCGCCCCCTTTTTCTTTATCGGTTTATTTTGTCATGCGAAGTGGCCTCAACAGGACGCAACCAGTTGTTTCCCCAGCCACCTTCCAGCCCAAGAGGCTTTTCACCACTCTCATTAACTCTGTAAGTGCTAAATTAATTTCGAAATTGCTTTTAATCGAGTCTGATCGATTGATCCACATTAGTGACGTGTTTTGATTAAAAATAGACGCTATTCACGCTTGTTTTCGATCCTGAAATAACTTATTACGGTTCTACTTGTTGATCATCGTCATTCTTTCAGAGTACCTAATCTCGGAGTAGAACTCCATCGAACTACGTGGCACTACGACATTTTCGTTGATCTGAAGAAGCAAATCAATCAAAATGGCCGATCTTGATTCGTTCTTTGCCAAGAAGAAGGATAAGAAGAAGAAGGTTAGTTCAAGTTTGCTCGTGTTGAATCGTGACGTCCCCTACTTCCTTGTTGACTCAGCTGCCTAATGTGATCATTTAAAAATAGCTCCGAGCTTTATTCAACTTCACTGCTATGTGTTCCGAAGAAATAGTAGTAAATTGCATGACTAACAATAAGTCCTTCTTTTTCAGACCGTTGTCAAGGTCGATGATGTCGGAAGTCTCCTAGAGCGCAAGGCGAAGAAACAGGTTTGTCGTTTCCCAAATTGATTGTTTTTCTTGGCGATTATTTTCCAAAGTAATCTCATCAACAATCGTTATTTAGGAGGAGCGAGAACGCGAGGAAACCGAGGATGGTATCAAGAATGGTGATGACGACAGATCTCAGGAAGATAGCGAGTGGCTCGATTACGAGACCAACACCCACACCAGGTGAATTTTTTTATAAATAAGCTCTTGTTTTTAAAAAAAAAAATTATCAGCGCCTCTTGTCCATCGTATTGTAATCCTTGAAGAGGTTATTTTTGTTTGATTATGAAGTGAATGTTCAGAGTCGATGGACTTCGCATCAAGGATATGGTGCTCGAAGAGGCAGAGGAAGAAGCCCCGGAACCGGTTGAGGGCGAGGAGAAGGAAGTAGTGAAGGAGGTCACGAAGACCTGGGGAACGATCGAGGTATTGGAATTTCGTCATTTTTATTAGTCATGAACTTCGTCATTTTTTACTCATGAACTTTACGTGTGCGATGGGAATTCAACCGTATCCCTGAATTTTCAACCACAACCTTTAAAATTGTCTTTTTAGTCGGCACAGGCAGCTCCGGAGCTCATTCCCACCGCAAATGAGTATGCTGCTGCCAAGTCCTCTCGCTACATCGCCCCGAGTCTCCGCGGAGGTAATCCTGGAGGCGGAAAGATCGATCTCACCAACCAGGTGCTTAGTTATTCTTTTTAAAATGATAATATTTTATGTCTTCAAAAATATTTATTGTTGCCTTTCAAAAATATTTATAGTTTTCTAGTGACTGATAATTTGTAACGGGTTTACAATATTTCTTTCAGGAAATGTTCCCCACTTTCGCTGCAGCTGAGCAGATCGAGAAGCACAAGAAGGACGAGGTGAAGACGGCATGGTCTACTGCTGGCGCCCCTGCTTCCAGACCCGGAGCTTACGTGCCTCCCAGGGTTATTTTTTTCATTGTTTTTCAAAGGTTGCTTAATATTTGATAATCATTGATCGTTAAATAACAATGACTCCTTCAGACCGATGCGTGGAGCTCGGCTCGCCCTTCTGCCCGCGAGAAGGACGACGCGCTGGCTGCAGTGAGAGCGATGTCCGCAACCGCTGCTCCCACTCCCGTTCGCCCTCCTCACCCCGTTGAGCCCGAACTCAAAAAGTCAGCCAACGCTTACGTTCCTCCCCATCTGAGAAACCAGTCCTAATCTGATCATATCGATTGTTCTATCACCTACTCCCAAACAGTAGTCGTTCATCTAGCTATTTGTTGATAATCTTACTTTATTTTCGTCTTGTTTCGGTTGGTCCTGCAGTTACGGTAGTAGCAAATATTGAGCATGTGGTAATACCTCATATGTATCGCGTTTAGCCCCGTGGATATAGCGTGCTCTTATACTTTATGTAGACAGTCTCGCTTTTTCTATCGGTATTACCACTTTCACCGTATCACAAATTGTTCACCTTACTCTTCATTGCCTTTACTTTCGCTAACCTTTTGGCGTTCTCTTTAACCTGTAGAGGACTGCCCTTTTTCTTCTTCAAACATTTCCAGCACTTATGATGTGTGTGTGTATTCCAATCATGGATAAAATTGTTGATAAGAAGTCTTTATTCACACAACAGTGTACATGTTTTGCCATTAATAGATACCTAGAATTCGCGTGAATCATGGTTTCTTTCCAACGCCAATTTCGCATCCCTCCTCGCGAGGATCATAGCCCATGATCTCTTGAAAAAGATTAGTCTCCTCGTCTTTCATTAGCTTCTCGCGGACATATCTGTAGTGGGGTTATTTACTGGAATGTTGGGCGATTTTTATAGCGATCTAGTTCGTTTGTGAGCGATTGCAGAGCAATTAGCAATTGGGGCTTCATATCGCCCACCTGTCCAAGTAGGGTCGCCCGTGGGCGCCGTCAGTAGAGTAGGATGAGAGACGGTCGCTGCACGACTCTAGGAAGTCCTCCTTCCACCTGGGTTGGGAGTGATTAGACTAGTTTGCGAAACGAGGATTGGCCTGGTTCTCTAGAGCATGAGGATTGAACATCATTTGTTGCGTGAAACGCAGATCTCACTTGTGGATGATGTAGATCCAGGCCTCTGTTGTGACACCGGATTCGTCCATGACGAACTGAAATATTAATTGATTCATCAATCGATAATCTACCGTATGCACTGCTAGTAGTATTGATTGACCGGGTTTGATCGATTCATCCCCTAGTAGTAGAAGCTACCGTATCCTCGATTGATCGCTATCAATCGATAACTACCGTATACCTGCTCCATCTTGCGCTCGTACAGTATCGGGTGGGCCTCGAGCGCGTCGAGAATCGCCAGCTTACGGTCGTCCACCTCGTAGATTTCACCATGGATGTGCTTGAAATCGATCTATATAGACTATATTTTCGAAATGTGAGCAACTCCATTGCACAGTGACTTGGTACACGCTGTAGTTTCTATCTAATGGCGAGTACGCCGAAAGAGCATGTGAGGGAGTAATTGGGCGAGATTTGGTTGCTTCCCAACTGCTCGTTTGGATGATTATAGATGCTGATCTCTGCTAACTGCTAGCTTGGAAGTGGTAGTGTACTTTCCCCCACCTATTTGTTGTTAGTACGTTAGGGCGCTAGACTCGCATTGTCGTGATAGTATGGAGTCGCGCCACGCAGTTCTGATTGAGTTTTTTTGCAGTTGATTATTTTTTAACATCATGCACGAGGTGCGAGTTATTGGAGTCTACTGGATTAGCATGTTATGTAGTACCTGTGAAACATACAATCAAGATGTCAATTCCGTCTTTTGTGCCCCTGGTTGTTTGTGATTTGCTTATAATTAGCAGATACAATGAGACGAATAGAGCCTTCGTACCTCTCCCTCGCCCTTCTTCGCTAGAACGAAGGGGATGTTGAATTGAGTGCCGACCACGAGAGGAAAGGCAGAGACGGAGCGAGCGGAGCCCCGGGGACGGTAGGAGCCCTGAGGTATTGATTGATAGATCAGGGAGTATGGTATCCAAAGGGATATCGATTGAATGAGTGTGAGCGCACTCGTTGCTAGACCATTCCAGGCTAGACGCGTTTGCGTTTTGTGGACTAGTCAAATGTTGGCTCGCGGCTGTTCTCTGATTTTCCCTCATCGAACTGGTAAAAAAAGTCATTTTCTTTTGCGCTTCACAAGTTCTTTATTTCGCCTTATTGTCTTGATGTTGCAATGGCGATCTGTCTCGGTCTTGCAATAACCCCCAATTACATTGCCGCCCTATCTTGTCCTATTGATTCCTGAGTTACCGTATTTTACCGTACCTCAGTCTCCGACATGACCGAGTAGTTGGGCTGACCCTTCTTCAGCGTACCGTAGACGAAGACTCGGTGCATGTTGGGCATGCCTGAATCAGGGTAAGGTGGGGAAACGGTGGATCGGGTATCTGCCGTCCGTTCAACAGAGGATCGTCATGTGCGTTGTTATCATTTGTGCTCGTAGTTAGTCTTTATCGACAGTGCGGTAGCAAGGGGAAAGATCACAGATCAGTTAGTCGGAAAGGACGGAAAGTGAGGAAAGTGGAGTGGGTGACATGCGAGAGAGCACGGGAAATGGAGAGAGTGCAGTCAAGCGGAGAGACCTTCTGGCACGCTGCCCATCACGTCGATGTAGACCTGCCGACCCTCCTCGGGCGTGATCGTCTCGCGCGCGCGTCTGTAGAAGATATTGATTGAAGTACGGTAACTTTGTTCTGGACTATGGTTACGGTATCGCCTCTCATCTCCTGTGCGTGAAGGGCTTTTATTATTATTTTTTTATTCATCGGAATAGGCTCTTCAGTGATGCTCGTTGTACGAGTGGTATTTGTAGAATGTGTGAAACTCAGACCTATTACATGGCTCCCTGTACTGATCGATCGATTAGTGAATCTACCGTACCCGTTCAACAGCGGTCGTCCGTGGTCATCTCCGTTCTCGCGGTAGACGACAAGGGGCGCGCTGCTCTTAGCCTGGAAGTCGTCCGCCCATCTGGAAAGCCGGGGAATAGGGTGGGTCCGGAGCCGGGGAATAGGTAGCCGGAGCCGGATGCCGGGTTTCAGAGCCGGGTACTAGAACTCACTTGGGAATGAAGTAGACCCAGGCCTCGGTGGGCTCGTTGCAGTGCAGGATGAATACCTGAGGATGGGTGAGATTTGGTTTTGATTTGTATCGGTCGGAGCATTGAACGGATTGATATAGCTAGTTGTCCCGACATTTGACAGTCGCGCGAAACTCAACTCGTCCCGGTGTGCAATCTTATCAAAATGAGAGCAATTTGGTTGTTCTCGCAATAGAAAGGAAGCGTTACTGATGAGGGCCGTTCGAGAGGTTGCTCATTTTTTTCGTGTATGGCCTCTCTGGTATCCTATCCGGCTACCTTACTCAGTTCTCGATCAGGATTGATCTATTTACCGTACCTTCTCCATCTTCCTCTCATAAAATACGGGATGCTTCTCAAGGGCGTCCAGTCTCGCCAGTTTAGCATCGTCCACCTCGTACAGTTCGCCCTCGACTTTCTGCAAATAGCATAGGTGCTGCGGGATCTCGTTGCTGCTAAAACTAGGAAGTATTGAGCTGCAGACTTTATAAGTTGTATTCCAGAATGATCGAATGCTGCGAAATTTGACACTATGAGAATAGAGTAGTTTTTTCACCTATGAAGATAAAAAAATTGTAGCTCCCCGTTTTCTTTTGATTCTGATCAGACGTTGAAACTCACATGTCCCTGGCCGCGTGCGTACAGCAGGAACGGGATGTTGAGTGCGGTGCCGACGACCAGCGGGAAGGGAGACATGGTCTCGGCCAGTCCGAGCAGGCGATGATTGCCCTGAGGATAGGTGATCTTTGATCTCTGGTACCCTAGGTTTCTCTTGCGTTTTCTAGTAGAGAGGGGGGGGGAGGCGGTGCTTGCCCTGAGGATAGGTGATCTTTGATCTTTTGGGAGTCGATCTTTGATCTTTGTCTGACGGATGGATGTCTTCAGTCTTTTGAGGCAAGTCCCGTTCTGTAGGACAAAGTGATCGGTGTTTGCGAAGGCAAAAAAGTGCGAGCAAACGTTGAGCATTTGAGCATTCGATCTCGTGTTCCGCTGATCGAGCATAAGTGGAACTGGGGTACGAGGGGCAATGAGTCATCAGCCAGGAGCGACCAGCCATCGAATACTAGACCAACCTCGGATTCGGTAAGCACAGCGTGGTTGGTGTGGCCGGACTTGAGCGTACCGTAGACGAGCACACGATGGAGAGTCATACTGTAGGAGTACTGTAAGTATCGATTAGATATAGAGTGGAAAGGAATACTGTGAGATACGGTAATGGCCGTGTATTGTTAATATCGATTAGATACAGAAATAGAAGCGGGTACTGTAGTACAGGTCGAAATTGAGAGGGAATAGTGCGTTGAAAAAAAGATTGATTGGTAGAGAAAGCCAGCGTATTTTATGGGAAAGTTCGGAGGTGTTTCATGTTTGTGTGGCGCACTAGGGCACACACTAGACTCACGCAACAGAGAGTATAGTGGAAGAGCCAGGAAAGTAGAGACTAGAGAAGGTTGTGGAGAAGAGGTGATAGGGTGACAGGTACTTTTGGGGGGTGTACTTTGGTGTTGATCTCAAGATGGGATACCATTTTTAAAAAAATGGTTAGATGACTGTTGTAGGAAGTAGACAGAGTAAG
>LS512548.1:0-20800 GCA_900490845.1 Pristionchus japonicus | reverse complement strand
CGAAGTAGGAGTTATGAAACTTGAATCAATGCTAGTCCACGGACGTCGGAAACGTCTTTAAAGTGCATTGTTAGTAATGTTTCACTAGCTGATCAATGAATCATCGAGAAATGAATCGAGAAGTGTAGATGTAAAGGCTGTGAAACTTGGAAGTTCGTAAGAGCAAATAAAGTAGAGAGCAGTAAAGGCGAAGAGATTTGGTAATAGTGCCTTTCCGCCCTCTCCCTCCCCTCTCTCCCCTATCTCTCTCGCATACCTAGGGAACCGGCAAGTGGTGGTGTGTGGTGCGGCGAGATCCGGGCATACTGTAAGCGCGCTCGTCAACCATTCTCTCGTCTCGGCGTCTGCTTCACATTGTTTCTGTTGTTCTTATAGCACACGTTTATTGATAATTATAGTCTCATCTTTGCAGCAATGCTGCGTCGAGTGGTCGCGAGCGGCAGCAGGGCGCTGCTGCAGATGCCGGCTGCAGCTGCTGCAGCAGCAGCAGCTCCGGCTGCACGGGGCGTGCGGGCCACGGCCGCAGCCACAGCTGCCGCACCCGGCAAGCCCGTCCTGCCCTCGCAGGTGAGATAAAACGAAAGTGTTTTTCAATCATGGAGTTATCCGTGTAGCATTGATCAAGGAATTTCCTTCGGTGGTTATGAGAGCGCTGAAACATAGAGGTTGGCGGTGTAAAATTATGAACCATGAGCTTCCTTTCCTGATTATTTTGGCATTCAGGTTCGCAAGGTTTTCAAGTGCCAACTTCAATAGAAACTTTCTGCGTGATGATTGTTTTTATTATTATTGTTATTCTTAATCTAATCGATACATCGCATCAGGCACACCCGCTGCCCGACCAGCTCTTCCGCTCGATCGAGCTGGAGTACAGAGGCCACGACCCGGCCGTGCTGAAGAGTTACACGCAGTTCCTGGAGGTATGGGAGACTTTGCATTTTAATCTATTCATGAAGTGCTTATACTAGATGCTAATAGTGAAGTTTTGAATAAGGGAACAAGCGAGTTATTGTTTTCGGCCAAATGGTGGAAGATCGCAAGTTCACAACAGAGACGGTACTCCCAAGCTTATGTAAACCGGCTGAAACGTAAACATCTCCTGATTCTATAGGGGTGATTTTTTGTGAGAGCCGATCCCGCGTGTCATTGTTGCTACATCTAATCCCATTGACTTATGAAACAGGTGAAACGTCAAAGAAATCAGTAAAATTTCAGCAAGTCTGCATAAACCTCTCGCTCACGCGCGGCTCCGTCAAGGTATTTTAATATTATTCATACGTATTTATCATAATCATTGATAAGATCATTGATAACATCGCTATTTCTTCGGCTATGGACATATTCCAAGGTGAATTGGTTCCACTAAATTTGTACCAAATTACATTGCTGATTTCTGAAATGCCAAACCTATTCATCGGTGGCACGAATCACGAACGTTTCTTAGGTATTTGATTGTCCTTTGGTAAACGGCTATATAATGAATTTAAATTTAGTATTTAATTTTACTAATTAGCTAATTAACTAATTAATCCAGGTGCTCCCTTACGTTCGCTGGGTGCAGCCGCTGCTCCGGTCCAAGTTCGTGCACAAGAAGTACAAGCTGCACTACGAGACGCGCACGCACATCACGAGATTCACGGTAATTAACTAATTAGTTAATTAATTTGCATAATTAGAGTTTAATTGGGTAAATGTGCAGAAATGAGCAGTTGGGCAATTGTTGAGGAATAAAGATAGTTGTTTGTTTTTATATGATCATCTACAGTTCAATCAAAATCATGCCAAGCATTGTGCGCTTATGCGATACATGAAACTAGTGTTTGATAGCTTTTGGAATTGGGATTGCTTTGTTGCCTCGAGAATATTATCTTGATCCATTGATCCACGTTGAGCGGAACGGGATATGAGATACCTGTGAAACAGGAAAGGTTCTTTCCTGAAATTTATCGATTCGATCAATACTCTACCGTACTCTCGAAGATCCACGACGTCACTGGCAGCACGGCGTCCACCTTCCTCGAGTACATCGAGCGGAACATCCCGGAGGGAGTCGCCATGCGGGTACGGTATCGATTGGTTGATTGATTGTGTTCAAAATATTGTTTGTAATCATTGGATGCGGTGAGGAAACTGTGTTAGTTTTTTTAATAGCTAGACCGTGCCATAATATAATTAGCGAGTGGCGAACTCCGTCCTTGTAATCTGACCGCGCGGCGGAAAACCACGGGGTCTTTGAAAATTTTAATCAATGGTTTTTATGTGGCTTCTCGACATTTTAGCCTTCTTTCTATGCTTTTCGATTTTGTTATTTAAATTATTTAAGTTTAACAATTTTCATAATTCCCAGGTGGAATACGAGGAGCTCCTTCCCCTTCCTGAGACGATCACCGGCTCGCCGTACTGGCAGAAGAAGGAGTAGAGAGGGGGAGAGGGAAGGGGTACGGTAGATATCGATTGGTAACGGTAGCTGATATCGATCGATAGTCCACCGTTTTCCTCCTCTTTCTTTGCTTGATAGACTAGATTTCGTTATGTTTGTTGTTTATCGATCGTTTCTCGCTCCTCCGCAGACGGGTTGACTGTTGTATACTGTAATCGCGATGAAGAGTTTATCGATTTTCGAAATGTCGTTTTGATGATCGGTTTACAATCCGACCACACTTACCGATAACACTTTGATCTTGCTTTAATCCTTTGTTTAAAGCACCAAGTTTGCGTCTTCCAACACTTCCCTTTGTTGCACTTTTTCACATTCAGAAAGCCCCGTCTCCTTGTCTCACTTTTCACTCAAAAGAGTGGAGACAGAGCCTTGGTTGCTAAGTAAACGGCGCACTTTCTTTTTTCAGTCTTTGTTTCCCTGCCATTCGTCGTCCTCATCTGATATTTTTTTTGTCTTTCTTCGCTCTTTTGTGACCATCTTTTTCATTTCGATTTCATCAGACTCTTCCGTTTTTTTTCGAACTTATCTTACTCACTGCCTCCCTTCGCAGCACAAGCAGAGAATGTCGGACGACAGCGAGGCGCCCGTAGTGTCCGAGGAGCATCAGGCGCTGCTGCCACCGCCGCCGCAGCCGAACAAGTCCCGGTTGCACGGACTCGCGGTCGCGCCGGCTGCAGGTTAGTCAAAACAGAACTTGTTGGAAGGGGCCGCGGACTTGCAAATGCACAACCAAGTAATAAAGAACATAGAACGAATGGAGTTGCGTTTGCGTTTCATAGGTGGTACATAAACCCTTGAATTTTATTTGTCATGATCATCCGAGCAGTTCATCGAAAATCTAAATTATTCATGACGTTTTGTGAGTGGTCAATCCTGTTAGACAATTCATCGATTCACTAATTACTGCGTCATAGGTGGATTAGATGGTATTTCCTCTGGATGCGTCTCCGATCATCCTAATTACATCCTACATGATTACGTCTTGATTGAGAAGCAAGGGTGCACCTGCCCTGGGTTGCGTAAGCTAACTAGGTCTAGTGTGGGATTTGTGCCATTTCGAGCGGCACCGCAACCCTACCGTACGCCAATCTACAGTAACCCTACCGTACTCCTTGCAGCCGGTTTCATGACGGTGCTGTGCGGGTCGGTGCCGATGCTGGCGCGCCTGCCGGACGCCGCGACCGCGCCAGCCCCGATCCTGCCCGGCATGTGGGTCAACTTCGAGGTTCGAAGTACCTTGTAGTTCTATGGGTCTACTTCGAAGTGGCTAATTGTTTGTTAATTCGATTTGTAAAAATATTTGGAGCCGATTGGTTTGATTTAGGAAGAGTATTTGTATGAATATCTCATGGTGATACTATTACTGGATGAGTTCATGGGGGCTATTGGTGACAGCTGTGAAACTTGTACTGTTCATCGCTTTTCGCCCCCCGACCTTTCACGCACCACTGATATCGTATGAACTGTTGTGCCGATCCCAGAGCAATTCTCGGGAGATTACGAGGAAGCAAATACAAATGATCGAGTGCATCTTTTCTTTTATTGTTCGAGGTGCATCTTTTTAAATTGTTCGCTCAGCTGTCCGCGTTGCTATCGACCCGAACTATTCATGTATCACTGATATCGCATTAACTGATGGGCCGATCTCGGAGCGATTGTCTCGAGATTTTCTAGTTAGCTAATTAAACAATCAACACTAATTAAGATGGACCTGCTCTCGGGCGAGAACCAGATCGTGTGCGCGTTTCACCCCGATTTTAGACCTAGACGTATCGTGTCCCACGTGCGCTATAGGAACTGTAGGGGTCGATCTCTAAACGATATTCGAAATATGCGCAAAATGAGCAACACGCCTTTATTTTTGTTGTTTTGTCTGATTAATTAGCTAATTAGTTAGCCAATTATCCTATTATAGATGGACCTCCTCTCGGGCGAAAACCAGATCGTGTGCGCGTTTCACCCCGATTTTAGACCTAGACTTATCGTGTCTCACTTGCGCTATAGCAATTGTAGAGTCGACCTCAAAACGATTCCATAGTGATAGAGGTTCACAAAAAAGTGTCAAAGGTACGCTATTTTTTCGGTTTTTTATCTGATTCCTTGTCTAATTAATTGCGTAATTAACACTAATTAAGATGGACCTTCTCTCGGGCGAGAACCAGATCGTGTGCGAGTGCGAGCCGCGATACCGCACGTACCTGTTCGACGATGGAACGTTCTCGGTGAGTACGGTAGTATACTGTAACTGAGGGTTGGATACGGTAGTATTGATTGGTCGAGATCGTACGGGTAGGGTAGAGATAACGGCCGTACCTGTTCGATGATGGCACGTTCTCGGTGAGTACGGTAGTATACTGTAGGTGAGGGTGGTGATACGATATAATTGATTGACAAGGTTACGGTAGGTTAAGCCTGCATTAGGGCGTGATACCGCACGTACCTGTTCGAGGAAGGCACGTTCTCGGTGAGTACGGTAGTATACGGTAACTGAGGGTTGGATACGGTAGTATTGATTGATAGTACGGGTTCCGGAAGGTTATGGTAGTATTAGGGCGTGATACCGCACGTACCTGTTCGAGGATGGCACGTTCTCGGTGAGCGAATACGGTAGTTTGGTACGGTATCTGGGCGGAATACGCTAGTTTTGATTGACAAGGTTGCGGTAGGTTATGGCCGTATTTGGGCGTGATACCGGACGCACCTGTTCGAGGAAGGCACGTTCTCGGTGAGAAATCGATTTGAACCGGTTACGGCGGCGTGTATAGGGGCTACTGGAGTTATCTTCATTTTTTTGCGATCAGTCATACTTCACAAACGTGTGTGTGTTTTTAATTGATTACGAGCTGCGAGCGTAGCACAATGTCATCGGGTGAATGTAGGAGGTAAATCAATAAGTCGGAGGGAAATCAATCAATCGATAATCCCTGATTTGTCAGGTGCTCTCTCCCGCGACGTACTACATCGAGGAGGACATGGACGAGGAGTACGATAGGGTGGCGTACACACCGTACTTCCGGTCAGTTATCGATTGATTGATCAAGCTAGGAGATGGTGAATGACCTTCGTCCTTTAAAAAAAGACTTCGTTTTTATAAACACATGCTCTGTGCATCACTGTTGGGAAGTCGATATTGTCTTTTAGTAATCATTCTGAAACATGCCCTTTACAACCATCAATGATCCAAAATGTCGGAATAGTAGGGTTTTTTGGTTCCATGGTGGAGTGAAATTGCAAGGCTGATTGCTTGATAACGTCTATACTACCAATGAAACTTGGATAGTTCAGATTCGTCGATGACCCGGACGGCCACCTGCAGGACATCGACTGGATGGAGTGGTACGAGGTACGGTTGTATTGATTGATTGGATGGAGATACGGTAGTTCAGGGAAGAGATACGGTAGTATCGATTGATTGAAAGAGCAATTTTTGCTTTTTGCTGTGAGAAGGAGGGCGGAATCGGTGCTTTCCGAGTTTTGCGAACTTTGTTGATTGGCTGGTGCGAGAAACTGCCAAGGACCGAATTGGTTAAAAGAGCAACCTCATCCACAAAGATCACAATCGATCGATTGCATGTGCTAATCGATCATCCTGATAGGACCCCGTTACGGTAGCTGATCAATCGATAATCGCAGGTGCTGCTCACGGGCTCGGGCGGCGGCGCGTACCTGCTCAAGGTGGAGCGCATCGTGCGAGGAATGGCCGGCTGCGTGGAGGTACAGTAGGGTACGGTAGCAAGTATTGATGGGCGCTTCCGGGTGGAATGGCCCGAGGCGCGGTAGAGCGGTACATGGAGGTACTGTAGAGTAGAGGATTCTATCGATCGGAAAGGGTCGACGGTGCAAGCAATTACTGGGGTTACAATTACTGGGGTTACTGTGTGAGATTTTTGTTGTACTCGAGCGAAAGCACCCATTAGCACGGGTCTCCTGTAAAAACGTAGGAAAATGAAACCCTTTTGCGACAGCAAAAAAAAACATGTTTGACTAGCTAAAGGGAGGGCGAGGATGACGTTTTTGCATTTTGATTCTCGAAATTTGCATATTCAATGAGGTTTTTTTACCTTCAACTTCAAATAGCTGAATATCGCTCGATTTTCGAGCTACCGAGTTCCGGTTTGTTCTAATCGATTGGAAATTTCCTCCTCTACAAATAACTCCACAAGGGATACGGTTTAAATTTGCGTCTTCGACTCGAAAACCGCGAAAAACACTTTTTGTGCATACATTATGCAAATTATCTCGACATTTTCCTGAAAAGGATTCGAATATTATTTTTGATATCGATTCCCCATCACCGAATTGGGCTACGATATTTTTCTGAAGCCTCAACTCTGTCCTCCCGATAGTGCTACTGTTAGGAAGAAATCGGTCTTTCTGGACTTGGAAATATTTTGCGCTCAATACACTTTTTTGCTTGTAAATCAGCCTTAACAAACAAAAAATCGAAGTTTTAGCCTATAAGAACAGCTCGACGAGTCTGACAAGTTTGTTTTAGTGGTTCAAAGCGTGATAATTGACTTTTTTCGAAATATCACCGAAAAAGTGTAAGCGCAAAATATTTCCAAGTCCAGAAAGGTCGATTTTTCCTTAACAGTAGCCCTATCGGGAGGACAGAGTTGAGGCTTCAGAAAAATATCGTAGCTCAATTCGGGGATGTGGAATCGATATCAAAACTAATATTCGTATCCTTTTCAGGAAAATGTAGAGATAATTTGCATAATGTATGCACAACAAGTGTTTTTCGCGGTTTTCGAGTCGAAGACGCAAATTTAAACCGTATCCCTTGTGGAGTTTTTTTGTAGAGGAGGAAATTTCCAATCGATTAGAACAAACCGGTAGCTCGAAAATCGAGCGATATTCAGCTATTTGAAGTTGAAGGTAAAAAACCTCATTGAATATGCAAATTTCGAGAATCAAAATGCAAAAAGGTCATCCTCGACCTCCCTTTAGCTAGTCAAACATGTTTCAGCCAAATCAAAGACCAACATTTTATTGCTGTCGCAGCCGTTCCTACAATTTTACAGGAGACCCGTGTTAGAATAGCGCGAACCATGGAGATGTTGATGGGTTGATGACACGAGGAATCACCTAGGATTGGTGCTAGCGATTTGAAATCGTGCTATGGCAAGTGTGCTTACTAGTTATTTAGTTATGTATATGCCGCATGCATCGAATCGCAACATTGCAAGACGTTCTAGATTTGACGAGTTAGTGTTGCGGGAATTTTACGGGAATTAAAGTATCTTTCGCATTTGAATTGTCATTCTTTATCGCAGACAAATCATCTATTGCTTAACGCTTGGAGCCTAGAATAACGCGGTATTTTTTGTTGTTGTAAAACGCGGATGTCGCTGAAAGATATCATTCAGCAGGGAACATTCAATATTTGAAATGCACGCGCCAAATGCGCCAATTAGCCAGGACCTTATATCTGTCATGATTTCGTGGCGCTTGCGTCGCTGTTAGTTTCATCTAATCCATTCAGAGGTCTAGATTGCGCGTTTAGCACGAGAAAGCACCGACAAAGCCGGAACCGTGGTTTAGCAATCAGTATCCTTTGCAGCCCGGCTCCCTTCCCGGTCAGATGCCCACGCGAGCGCAGATCGAAGCAGCGATCAAGGCGGACATCAAGGAGAACGACTACAAGGGAGTGAAGGAAGTGAACTCGTGGTGAGTGCGGTAGCTACTATTATTGTACCTTTGAAACTTAGAATCGTATTACATTGATTCACTAATTGTTGGCTGGATCGGTTGAAGGTAGACCAACAAAACGAGAGAAAAAAGCCGGAGAGATGCTCTCAGGATTCCTGGCTAATTAATAGTTCATCGCAGCCAACTCGTTCTGTGCATCGGAGTCATTCATGATTAGTGATTTATTAATTAATTATTTAACTAATTAATCATCACTTCTCCAGCCAGCTCGGCCTGTGCATCGGGCACGTCGGCTACGTGCGCACGCCCCTCAATGAGGGAGGAGACAAGATGTCGGCGTACGGCAGTGGACGGGTGAGCTTGTTTTTGTTTTGAATCTTTTGTTTATTGTTGTTGTTTTTTTATAAATATAGCGATAAGTTAGATCTAAATGGTTTGGCACTTGTCTAGTTCTCCGGAAGAATGATTGAGTTTCGCTCATTCCTAATCAGAACTTTCGGAGCGCAGGGTTGGTGGTCGGGGATGGATGAAGGTTTGACACTCTTCCGGAGAACTAGACGAGTACCAATGGTTTTATATTACCGCCACTTTATCGGACTTCAATCACTGTAAATTCTACCTTAGAAATCACTGTAAATTCTACCTTGATGGATGAGTGAAACTGAAACCGGGTGACATATCTATCAATCACCATTTGCAGGGCAGCTCGTTCTCAAACAGAGGCGGAGGCCGTGGCGGCGGATACAATGGAGGAAGAGGAGGAGAAAGGGGAGGATATGGTGAGTCGAGAGTGTGCTCTAGAAGCGCCGGGTTAGAGTAAAGGGAATGCGAGAGATGAGATGGCAAGAACATTGGGAATGTGGTGAGTGCATATCGTAAAGTTAGAAAGAGAGTAGGGAATGCTGATAGTTTATTTTGAAGCCGATTGTAATGAGAATCGCAGCATAGGTACAGTTTTGCAAAAGCTGATATTTGGTGTTTGGAATGGAAGTTAAGCGGGTGGCATTGGATTAAAAAAAAAGTTTTTTCGGCACGATGCGCAGCTTGAATTACTTGACGCCTTGTTTTCGACCTTGTGAAGTCGCGATGAAACTGATTTGTTGCTGGTGGACGAATGACCTTTGTGCAGGCACCAACTCGGGCGGCTGGAGGGGCTCCAACTTCCGCGGAGGAGGCGCCTGGAGGGAGCAGAGGAACTCGTGAGTGATTGTTGTTGTTGTTGTTGTTGTTGTTGTTGTTGTTGTTATTGTTATTGTTATTGTTATTGTTAAGGGAGGACGGCATGCAGAACGGCAACTGGCGGCTGGCGGCGCAGCGCGAGAAGCAGGCGGGAGGCAGCATGCAGCACCAGCGGACCGACGGTGAGAGGGGGCTCGTTAGAGGGGAAAGGGGGCGGAGTTTGAACGGCACTACTGCCGTAGCCCAGATTGACCTTGGGATAGGAATGATGCAAATGGGATAGGAATGAAGGGGTTTACGGAACCAATCTGGGCTTCGGCAGTAGAGCCCAATACTCAATGCGAACTAATTTCAGACCCGGACAAGAAAAAGGTCGCGGCAGCGATCATCTTCAGTCCTCGAGGTCTGTTTGAATATTTTAATTAATTATATTCATTAATTAAAACGCGTTCTCTGTAAGACCGCAGGGTTTCAGCCATGGCAGTGCACAACTCTTCAAAATAGCTTTCAGGGGGGATACTTTGCATATGAGACCCCCTAGGGGTGGTTTGGACTTTAAAAAAAATTTGACCAAAAAAGTTGTTCTTTGATCTTTGAAAAAATTTTCTTAAAAGCTAATTAGCATTATTTTAGGCATCGTGGCGTCCAAGCTGGAGTCGGAGTCGTACAACGAGGGCCAGTGGCTCACGTTCGATAAGGTACGGTAGCTTATATTAATCAGTTATCGATTGCCCGATTACGGTAGCGCACTAATCGATCGATATCGACAGATGTGCAAGACGGAGTACACGTGCGCGAACGAGAAGGCGGGCCGGCCCTCGTACCTACCGTACATCCTGCAGCATCGACCGATGCCCGGGGGCTACGGTGGCCGCACGAGGGTGAAGGGACCGCCCGGCGCGTGGGGCGTGCAGGTACGGTATCCATTTGTAATATCGATTTCGAGATTTGTCGGATTTAGAAAGAATAGTCGACAGTCCTGGGTTGAGTGCGGTTTCAGCGTCCATACTTGGTCAAGCAAATATTGTTTGATTTAGTATCCGCTGGGAACACATCAAACACTAAAAAAATGCGAAGCGCGTAAATATAGGTGTTCAAATAGTACAATTTTCTACATCAAAGTTCAAGAATCAGCAAATCAGCATGGGCAACTTATTGTTAGTAAACCCTAACATTTTCATGAGGATCGGAGAATGTGAGTTGAGACCATTCCGAGATGGAGATCATCCTCCATCAATCCTGTTCCAGGTCCTCGTCCAAGCCGAGTACGGCTGGCTGCGCGCGAAGCAGTGGTGCGACCCCTCGTTCTTCGGCATGATCAAGTGCGCGGATATGTGGTAATTAATTGGCTTTTTTATTTAATTAATTAATTCATTTGGAAATGCTAATTAGAAGAAATGGTTCTTGCATTAGGGATGATCAAGTGCGCGGATATGTGGTGAGCGAAGCAGGGATCTGGCTGACTCCGTAACCTATCTGACGGCTTTTGGGGTCCAATGGTGTAGTGGGGATGATCAAATGTGCGAATATGTGGTGCGTGAAGTGTGATAGAGCCAGGTTGGAATTCTGGGAAGGTTTTTTTTAAAATTTTAGCCGAGCCTATCTCTTACGCACTGGTTTTACTGTCGATGACTCTATTATGAGAAACACGTGAAACATGCACAATCGTGTGGTCAAATTCCTGATTTATCTTCTCTGGGTCACCTCTTCTGTCTCGCATGCTTACTGCCTTAATTAATCAATCAATTAATTAACTAATTAACCTAATTACCCCTAATTGGCAGGCAGCGCAAGGCGACGAAGATGCTTACCGAGCAGAAGATGGGCTGGGCGGAGATGAGCGAGGAGAAGAGGGTACGGTATCGATTGATTGAGAAGAGTACGGTAGGAAGGGTACGGTATCGATTGATTAGGAAGAATACGGTAGGAAGGGTACGGTATCGATTGATTGAGAAGAGTACGGTAGGAAGGGTACGGTATCGATTAATGATAAGGAGGCAGAGATGAGCGAGGAGAAGAGGGTACGGTATCGATTGATTTGGTATGGTAGGTTGGGTACCGTATCGATTGAACAGTATGGACAGTGAGTTGAAAAGCATGTATTATTGGTGGCATTTTTCCTAGTTAGAATTGCTCCGTTACCACAGTTCAATGGACTGCGGGGGTATGTAGTGATTCGTACCGGTCTTTATGACGTTCACATTGTTTTGCACATAGCGTCTCGTTTTTGTGGGGACTATGAAACGCAAGGCCACTGGCAGTTTGTAAAAAAAATCAATTCAAAATGTGTCGATAAGAGCAGCATGATGCGGTTGCTGTTTGATTTTGAAGGCTGCTGTTTTTTACAAAGAAAATTTGATTGAAAATCAATCAATATTTGCAGGACACCGTAGTCGTGAACGTGTGGGTGGGCATGGACGTGGAGATGACGAAGATGCAGGGCATGGACGCGTTCCCGAGCAAGGCGGAGTGGGAGGTACGGTAGGGGTACGGTATCGATTGATGGGTTGGAATCAGGGTACGGTAGACGGTCGGGGTGTGGTAGCCATGTCATCCATTTAGTGGAATGTAGAAGGAACCTCGGTTTTCAAAAATCGTAATTCAAATATGGAGTAACCGATGATTGTTCTCTGGTTAGAAACACTTGGTTATGAGAGCTGCGCAACGCGAAGCAAGCAGCAGAGTGTGTATCGCAATTGGGCAATAAGGAGAAACAAAGGGACACTATAGAGAGTGGGGTTTTTTTGGATTTTTTTCCAGAATGCTAACTCTGTCCATTGATGTTCACTTGCATCTTGTTCTTTTGGGAACCCTGTGTAACGCAGACCAACACCTCTCGATTTGCCTAAAACTTTCTATCTATACTGGGAGAATATGATCGTTCATTACTAAATCTGCACGACAATGAGAATCTACTGAGTTACACATGTAATAATTATATTAATTCGCAGGTCAAAGACCTGCCCGAGGAGGAGTTCATCCACGACCTGCCTCTGGACAAGGCGAGAGCCGCAGGGGCCCTGCCGACAATCGTGTTCTGATCTTTGATTTTTGATCTCTGAAGAATGATCTTTGATCCCTATACCTGTTCAGTTGTGCTTTGTGTTATCCCTACGTATTGTAAATTTGCCATTGTTATTGTATCGAGTATTGTGTAGTTTGATCTTTGGGGTTTGGGCGACTTTCGATTGTTAATATTCGATCTCTCTAATTGTGGGACTTGTAGAAGCTCTTTGATCTTTGATCTTTGAAATGTAATGTATCGGCTTTGTAGTATGCAATTGTCCATGATTTTGTAATACGCTTGTAACTATTCTGCAATACGCTGTGTATAATTTGCGTCCATAATTTGCGATAAATATTCATAATTATAACTTAATGTCCATCACAATTGAAGAGCTCGTTGTTGCAATCGATACATGAGATACTTGAATGTGCTTTAAAAATGGGGATGCTGTTGTTTTTCTTGTTTTGAACTTAAAAAAATAACTAATTTTATATTTCCAGTGCATGCACAACGGGCAGGAGGATGAGGAAGCGATTGTACAGGTTTAATTTTTTTAAATATGCTAATTTTTTAATTGAACTTGAGGCAAAAAGTAAATATTGAGTTTTTCTTGACAAACGTCGATGTGGTATTGTTCAAGGAAGGCCACTAGTAAGATGATGCTCTCGTGAAGCATAAATTTCATGCAAATCCTTTCCTGTGAATTGTGGACGTTGTATCGAAATAAGAATTTTATAATGATTGTTCTGCACACACGATTAGGAAATTATCGCTTATCCATTTGCAATCACGTAATGGAGTGGCGCAGTTGCCTCAATTCGCCGGGTCGCTTTTTAAAAATTCTATGTATCGACGATAGGTACAAAAGCAGCGATCAATAATTGGTAAAATCAATAAAATCGATAATCTTCCGCTCAGGAAATGTGCACATCGCTGCTCGCCCGTCTCATCGGCAGCTCGCGCGCCTTCGAGCGACACTGGACGACTACGGTAGCCGAGGCTCTTGAGAGGAATCAGCAGGGGTACGGTTGGGTTACGGTATCGATTAGGCCGAGTAACGGTATTATGGGATATTGGCCGATCAAGCCGAGATGCTCGAGAGGCATCAGGAGAGGTACGATATGATTACGGTATTGATTAGACTCTTAACGATGTAAGGATGATGTCCAGATAGCACTTTTTCCAGACGATCTCAAGCGTTAATCGTTCTCTCGTTAATCTCGCCCTCTATCAATGCCAATCGCAACCTGAGAGTGCCGGTTGCTCACAACACTTCTGTTCGCGACTAATCCCGACCATTGCAGCCCGGCTGCCGACGCGAATCATCGCGACTGCCTCGGGCCGCAGCAGCTGCAGCTGCTGCAGCAGAGCGCTGCTGCGGAAGCAGCCAGCGAGCTGGCCGCGGTCGTAGAGGAGACGGTGGGAGTGTTCGAGAGGAGCGGTGAGTATTCTTTGTTTGTTGAAAACCGGACATAGTGACAGTGCTTCCCCCGTGAGAGCCACGATGATAGCGCATTGTGGGAACAGAAGTTTGCCGGGGTCGACAATGGTTGAGTTTGATAGATAGTTTTGATAGATGGGACTGGACGCCGGGTGAGACGTCCAGGTGGGACACCATGGCTGAACCGCAACGACAAAAGCGCAAAGGGTGTTAGAAAATCGCCACCGACAAATGCGCAACTCCGTAGTTTTGGCTTAAAGTTATGCTAACGATCTGTGGTTGGGATCAGTTGTGATAGGATGCTAGTCCGATTCATTAGGGATCGATTGAACCGAACCACACATCGGCAACATCAATTTGAGCTGAAATAGCCGAGATGCGGTTTCGACATGCCCCCGTAATTATTCAACGAGGTCGTGTTCTGCTGACAATGAGTGGGAATTGTATTTTGTGACACACAACGGCTTCCTTATTGAATCTGCGAGATAGCTGAAACTAATAAGGGAACGTCGAAATCGTAAACTGGTGGGTGGATTAAGGAGCAAGGGATTTGGTTGCGGTGGTCGAGGAGACGGTCGTAGTGGTCGTGGTTGTGTTAAGTAGTGGTGAGAGGAGATAGGAGGTTGTTCGTTGAAGTAAGGAGGACTAGTATCTGACCCATCCACAAAGTAGTATCCTTTCTGGGTATTTGCGGAGAAAAATAGTGTTTTTGTTAAGGTGGATAGCAGGATGATAGTGCATCCGCAGTTCAAGTTGCGATGATAGAACAATTTTGGAACGGAAATATTTCGGGTCGTTTGCAATGGTAGAGTACCGGGGGACTCTGTCCAATTCCCTCACTTGACTGCATCCAGTCTGCCCATCTCTGTTATGATGTGTTGGTGGTTGAGGACCATTGCAGAGTGGCAGTACATCTCCATTCATATGCGACATGATATCGCACTGTGGGAACAGAAAAATGCAGGGTCGATTGTGGCATAGAACGAGCGAGGGAGTTCGCCGTAGTAATTGGAAGGATAGTGACAATGGGTTGAATTCCGCCGATTAATGTATGTGAATGGTCAAATCACATGCACTATTGATAAGCTGCAGCAGCTCAGACAGTACGACTTGTTTTTTTGCGCCATTCACCGAGAAAGTTGCAATGCCCCCATGAAGCTAGAATTGATACGGAAAAGCTGAAATCCCAACATGCCGGGTGAAATGGCGCTCGTTCTCGCATCGCGTAAGCAGCAGACGTAGGTGAATGCATGTTGTAGAGTTGTCGGCGAACGCGCTTCGCTGTTTCAGCGGTGCTAGTTCACCATGTGATGCAAGAGCAAAGGCAATTCCAGCGTTGGAAATAATGCAAAATAAAAAAAACCCCACCACTACCTCCAGTATAACATTAATTGAAAATCGAATTACTAATTAATTAATTATTATTGATACAAATTGCAGTCTCGCTCGCGCTGTTGCACACCGAGCCGGGCACGCCGAACCGCGACGCGACCGCGATATTCGACGCCCGGCGAATAGTGGGAAGGACGGTGGAGAGGGAGGGAGGAGCGAGTGAGGAGCAGGTACGGTAGCGAATCGTAAACTGATCGATAACGTACGCTTCGCAGGTGGTGGTGGCGCTGCGGCGGCTGACGCGACTGGCGCGCACGCTCGGCGGCCGACTGACGAGGTATCGATTTATTGGCTACGGTAGTTGGAGATTATCGATTGATTACGGTATTATCGATTTCTGCTCAGCCCGTACCACGTGGCGAACTCGAGCGTGCTGGCGGCGGCCGTGTGCGAGATGGGTGAGTGAGAGGGGGAGGGATACGGTAGGATTGGAGTACTGTAGATTAATTGTGGGGAGTGTGGTATTTTTTTGTATAAGGAGCCGTCGAGCCATTATTGAGATCGCAAAAGGCGCAATGTGTAGGAACAGTGCTACCGAAAATTAGCTGGTGTTGAATTAGTTGTACATTGACAGTGCACATTAAGTATGAATTGCTGATGCAGGGTGCAATTACGTGTTTAGCGAGATGGTGATTGCAAAGATTGAAATTGTTTCTCTCGGTACTGTCAGACGTGTGCAGATTAGTTTTCGCACATTTCATAACCTACAATGGCCTGCTGAAACATGATTGCAACTTGGGTTGAAGTCGAATTGGAAGTGGTATTCAATGGGGAAATGTTCAGAGCGTAGGATAGATTAGAATAGACGTCTTGTTCCGGTAATCAATCGATCATTGCAGGTTTCCAGCTGGAGGAGCAGCTCAAGAGAGGGGAGGGCAAGCGACTGCGACGGGCACTGGACGAGATGAATGAGAGGGTGGTGGAGGGAATGAGGGAGGTGAGCGGAATAAGGATTGATGAAACCCGGATTTTTTTGTGACGCACGCGCCAGTGATGAATGAGAGAATGGTGAAGGGGATGAGGGAGGTGAGTGATCAATCATCAATCTTACTTTAAAAATTAGGGAAAACTCCAAACTGGTTTAAAGAACTGCTTTTTCAAAAACTTGTTAAAATTTCGTTGTGGGTAAAAGTTTTGATTGGTGTTTCAGATCTCCATCTTCCCTAGGTGTGCACACAGCAGTCAATGCTGCCATCGAATTCGCTCGTTGCAAAAATAATTATTCGCACGTATAGCTTGATGGTATTGACTGCCGTCTTCGTAGAACCCAGTGAATCCACTCCCTTCATTCCAGTTGCTGGTCTCGACGCGACCCATCGTGCCGCCGGCTACCGTAACCACACCGCATCGATCGGCGTCGGCACCCGTGCGCAAGCCGGTCCCGCCCCGAAGGACTACCGTACCCGGTGGCAAGAGGGGAGGATACGGTAGCAGGTCGCCCGGCTTCCTGCTGTCGACGGGGATGAGAGAGGTGGGTATTGATTGGGTATTGATTTTCAATAATTCGCAAGGAAATGAAATTGGAGAGCGTGTGGTGTCATATGTAAGAAGTAGGGGTGAAGCGTAGATGTGAAAAGCACGTCGTAGTTTCATCTTTGCACACACACACACACTACCCGGTTAGAAGGAACTGTTTGCGAAAGTAGTATTGGTTTTTCGCATAAGGAAGTGGAAGGTGGATCGGCGAGCTGGCGGTGTCACAGGTAAGATGTGGGAATGAAACGGGAATGGGAAAGGGTAGCAAATGATGAGGTCTGGGTTTTGTGGATGAATAGAGAAGGCTACATTACTGGCCGATGCGTGCGGCTCCCAGTATGAGTGATGGGTGAAACGCGAATTTTCGTGCTATCGAAAACAGACAGAAAGTATGAAACAATAGCTATTTTTTCATTGCATCTTGGGCTTAATAGATTTTTTGTCAGCTGACAATCCTCTTCGGATTGGTTGAGCAAGGGGTCGAACGGTATAGAGTACTGCCGAAGCGGTGATCGGGCAGGTGTGGTAGCTGTGGAAACTGTCTTTGTCTTTCTTCTTCAATCGATTGCAAAGCGTCTATTGCTTTCGACTTTCGATCATGGTGATCAGTGCTTGCTACGGCCGCGATTCGCCGTGCAAAAATTTCAAACAACCTGGCGCGGGTTCAAATTTTTCGTCCCCGCTAGAGTGGGCAACGGTTTATGTGGAACCATGCAGTGTTAGAACAGAAGGGAGCCGATCGAACATCGTTGAAGGCGATGCAATTCTGCTTTTGATTGTCAAAGGAGCATACCCGCTCATATTGATCTTGGGTCTCTGCTTCGAGTATAAAGTAGGTCTGAAACGGGAATTGTATTGGAGAAATCAAAGATTGTTCAAATTGGATAAAATATTCCTATCAGCATTCGACCTCTCTTATTGAATGAGACGATATGCGCTGAGTATAACCCAGTGCTGAAACTCAAATACGACCAATTAGAAATAGTAGGATAAGTCTCATTCCAGGCCCGTTCCAAGCTGCCGCCGATGGCCGCGGTCGAGTCCCGCTACAGGGGGAAGTCGAGGGAGCGGAGGAGGGAGGATGTGGAGGGAGGAGAGGGAGGAGGAGGAGAAGGAGGAGGAAGAGGAGGAGGAAGGAGAGAAGAAGATGGAGGAGGAGCAGGGAGGAATCGGTTCGTGATCAAGCCAGGTGAGGGTTTCATGGGTAGGTTGAAAGGGGGAGGATAGATGATTTTCGGTTTATCGAAGATACAGCATGGAAATGAGGCAGAACATCGTTTGAAGAAGTGCTGGTGAGTAAAGAGTTTCGTGGGTCGGTCATACTCAACAGTAGAGGAGATTGATGATTCGCAGACGATTTTGATCAAAAAAACGGATACAATTTCATTTGAAGTTGGTGTGTGAATTGATGCAGCCGATTCGGGCTGCAGATGTTGTTCATACAATGTTGAAGAGGCACGTGTTTGATTTTTGGATAGGTTCCGTTGAGAAAAATTATTTATAGCGCATTTCCTCATTCAAATGCATGTTCCAACCATGTGAATTGGGGACGTGCTGTCTCCCCTAAATGCTCAATGACAACCGGAGATGGAGGAATACAATATTTAATCATTGATTAACTAACCGACTAATCACAGACCCGCACTGCCGTCATGGCCGGGAAGTGGCGGCACTGGAGCAGAAGTGGGGCCGGATGCTGGAGGGAGAGGCGGCCTTCCTGAGGAGTGCCCTGAGGCAGGAGAAGAGCAGGGAGGGAGCGGAGAGGTACGGTAGGGGGTACTGTAGGGAGGGTATGGTAGAGGCTACGGTAGCAGGGATATGGTAGATCACCTCAATCGATTGACCAGCACGAGGATACGGTAGCTCGCCGGAGTACTGTAATATTGATTGTTGCAGACTGGCTCGCGACATCACGCGCGAGGTGCTCGAGGAGCTCGACGCGAGGAAGAGGAAGGTACTGTAGCAGGCTGGTGGATACGGTAGTCCATATCTATTTTCCATCATCTCTAATCCTGTGTGTTATTTATTGGAGGCTAGGTTCCTGTGCTATTCGATGTTGTATGTATGTAATTTTATTATTATTTACTTTTGTATTTCCTAATTTATTCAATTTATGAGCTGAGTGATCTCTTTTCGTACTGCGTGATCTCATTTTTCGCTGCATATCTCAGATTTTTGTTTTCAAGCTGCCAAGTTGGGTGATAATTTGTGTGAATTCTGTGATAAACTTGATTCCGAATGATGCTTTCGAGTGGCTTTCAGGGTGTTGTGGTTGCTCATTAGGGGAATTCCGAGAGGGGTCATGCATCAATTACTTTTTGTTTGTCGCTTGTCGTTGCGAACTAGTTACTAGTTGGAGTGTTCATTCATTCATCCATTCGCTCGGTTCTTTAGAGAAGAAGTTTTCTGGCTTCTCCCTTCTCTTTTTCTGCTGCTGCCTCAATTAGACAAATACTCCGAAATTCACGAGCGAGGGCGAGACTAAACCAATTGGGTTTCCGGGGAGGAAGGGAGGGATAGGGATGGGGAGAGTTTACTCTCTCTCTCTCTTTCCCATGCTCTCTCGCTTCTCTGGTCAATGAGAGAGCGTGCGGAATGGAGAGATAGAGGAAGGGAGGGGAGGGTCGCTTGCTGTCTTGCTGAATCTTGCTCTCTGCTCTGCTTTTTATCCATGCTTTCTGTCTGTTCTGGGAGTGATCTCTTCTACATCTTTTCATCAGCTGAAAAATATGTTCATCGTTTTCTAGTTATCCTGCTAGGCTAGCACTGCTCTCTTCCCATCTTTGAACTCTATGGGGTACTCTCCATTTTCTTCTCGATATCTCGGTTATTCGGCTCGCAATCTCTATTTTCCGCGCCGCTTTGAGACGCTATTGGCGGCTCTTAGAAGCTATAAGAAGAAGGGGTTGACGCTTTCCTGGCGCAGTGGGGTGAGAGGATGGGTAGGTCAGCGACTCTTTCTTTTCTCAGAATGTTGATTATGATTGTCTAGAAATGGTGTGCATCAAGTCATTGCAGTTAAACTTCTTCCATTGATATCAGCGATCTCTTAAACGCAATCGATTTCTGACTTTCCTCAATTTCCATCATTTCGTCCGTATGAACAGAAATCGGTAGGCCAGAGTGAGTGTATCCGGGTGAATCAGTGCCAGAATATCTCCCAATATTCCCGAATCTGATTAGCTTTTTTACCTGAGCCAGCACTGATCCATTGCCGTTCGATCAGCTCCCAGACCATTTCGAGAAGCAGTGAAACATATGATTCACTGTTAGCTTTCCTGTTTCTTTATCGCGGTTCCATTTTTTCTGAAAGCAGTCGTTTGTTTTGCGGGTGACACAATTCCGAGTGACGGGGGCTGGCCCCCAGGGAGGATCTAATAACGCTTCTACGCGGCTGGGTTAGAGAAGGAAGAGGACAGAGAGGAGAAGCAAGGGGATGAACTGATTGTTGTCTTTTTTCATTCATTGATATTGTTCCATTTGCTTCCTTCGTTTATCAAAAGAGGGGTTCACTCGGGAGTTCACTTCATTTCTCCACTAATCAGTTCATCGAGTAATCGTCTATCCGTTTTACCCGATCTCTCCCTCTGTCTGATCACAAACTGCTTCATCACTAAGCTCCTCTCTCTTGTTAATCTGCTCGATTTCTTGTCATCAGCTGAGGCGGGTTTCGCTTACTTGCTTCGTATCTTTTTCGCCTCTTCTCCCCTCCGCCTCCTCTCCTTCCCTCTCAACCCTCTCCCTCTATCAGGGGTCGAGAGGGGTTGCTTTCGCTTGTTTCTCTCTCACTCGAGAATGTCTCGACCAGGTGTTAGAATTAATGTAATTTTTTGGATACCCTGTTTTCGTCATATTACTGTTCGAACAATGATCGCTCGCTTCAAGACGCTGTGAAACACACACGTTTCTGGCCGCGGTTGAGATAAAGCGAAATACCGAGGTTCCGAGCTTTCGTGTGACTTTCGTATCATCTGATAGCGTCGGAGGTTGACCACATCCTATCTCTATTTCGTATGCTCTCTCGCATTATCTCGACAGAGGTTACAGGCAACTGTCGCGTTCGCTCACTCATCTGTAGACATTCCACATTGTTTAAAGTTACCCAACAAGGACGAACTTGCGTTTGAATGAGCGGGAAAAGATGCGACGCGCGAACAACAGGCGTCGCGGTCAATGTTTAATTATACTTTATTGTTTTGCTCGTTATTTTGAT
>LS512467.1:718934-734055 GCA_900490845.1 Pristionchus japonicus | reverse complement strand
CACCCCTTCCGCACGCGCCGACCGCCTCGCTCCCCCGCACGCATCCAGAATGAGGGAGGCAATCAATTTCCTCCCTCCCTCCCCTCTCCCTCTCGCTAATTGGATCACCTCTCCCTCTCTCCTTTATTGCTTTTCGCTAATCGAATCAAAATCTCCAGATCGTTCGGACGAGAAAATATCGAAACTCCCCTATATATATGGGACTAGCTTCCTGCGGAAGCTGCGCCCTCCGGGGGCGCCTGCCGCGGGCTGGGGCTCGCTACGCTCGCCCCCTTCGCGCTCCGCCGCGGCTTGCCCCCTTCGGGGGCGCGCCGACCGCTCCGCGCGACGTGCACGGCCACGAATGAAATCATTCTCCCCTCTCTCTCTCCCTAATTGGATCACTCTCCCTCTCTCCTTTATTGCTTTTCGCTAATCGAATCAAAATCGCCAAAACGCGCGTACGAAAAAATATCGAAACTCCCTATAGTATAGGCGATCGACACTTTCAGAATGCATTGAACATCAACATGTGTGGCATGGCGCTCGTACTCGGGATTCCCGTGCCCGAGGAGCTATGTCTTCTTGGAACTGTTATCGCCATCCAACCCGCACCAGTGGTCGCGCCTGTCGTCGCTGCCATACCCACCACTCCATTCATTGTTCCTAGAAGAGATGAAGCCATCCATCTAGCTATGAGCAAATGCCTCGCGGGACTTGACCAAGTGCGATCCAGCCATTTCAAGGTGAGAATGACAATAACAACAAAAATTAATAAAATAAAAATAACTCAGATGCAACTGTTCACGTCGATGGCCACCGAGACGCGCAATCGGCAAGGCAACTTGCCCAGGGAATTGCAGTGCGCTTTGAATTAGTACCCTTCTCACTCATAGACACATTACTTCTATGCACATCTTATTAGTAACCACAAATAGATTCTGTTTGAGCATCTGTATTGACGCTTTTGTAGTAAGTAAGCCTACCCAGGGAGTTGGAGTGCGCCCTGCAACGCTGATGTGATTGCAGATAGTTCTGTATTTATTGATAGGGAACTAGGTCGGATGATCACCGACGTATGAGAATTGACTGTATGAGAACCTCGAAGGCGAGAGAAGAGATATGCAATAGAAGGAATATGCAAAGGGTTCTCATCCAGTGGGGTCTCATCCGACGGCTATCATTTCACCTAGTTCCGCTTTTAGTCTCTCCCTCTGACCACTTCACTAGTTATGTGCTTTTTTCCATTCAAAAACAACCTCTCAGAGCAGTTTTTCCGTCTTCCCAACCCTCCGACCGCTCACTATTCAATCCGAATGAGGTCTTACCTAATCAACAGTATTTAGCCTGACCTGTCATTCCCAGAATTTTTATCCTCTTACATTGAAATATTCCAATTTTATTTGCAACTATAGTCACCATTCAGTCCAGTCAGTCCAGTCATTGTTCTTCACCCAGTTCCAGCATTGTCATTGTCATTGTCCAGCACAGCATTTCACCCAGTCATTGTCCGCTTCCAATTTCTTTTCACAAATAAGTTGAATTCTTCTCTGTTTAGTGATTCCCTCTCCAGATCTCCGGTCAATAATTTAATTTTAATTATTATCTTCCCAATAAACGACCACCTTGCATCAAGGAATGTTTGCGAATACCTGTCTGAGAAGGGATTTGTGCTGTTAGTATTAGCCGGCTGGTTAGCCAATGTGACAGGCTAAACACGCGTCTAAGCCGAGACGATCCTCCACTGTTTGCAGAAATCTCATATTTTCACTTTTTACTGTACCGGAATTACCTGGTAATGTGAGATTCTCACGCGAACGTACTGACAATTCCACTCTTTATCTATACAAGAACTGATAAGCGTGTGAATGGGTGTGATTAACCAGAAAGGAGTAATGGCTTGAACACCGATATTTTCATTAAAAAATAATCCAATGCATGATTCGGAAAGTGGTTGAAAAAGAGACGGTAAGATGAAGCAAAACGGGGGATAAATCTAGGAATTCAATCAGTACATACAGTTTTTCAAATCAGCAAGGGTTCATAGAAGGAATACGGTTTCTAGGTTATATGAGAACGAAGAATAAAATGGGCAACTTAGAATGATGGAACAATTGCGAAACGAACGTGGTACAAACACCGTTTGATCGTCAGGTAGTTCTTGTTTAATTTTGTATACTGAGCGAGGAGTGACGGTGAAGAAAAAAAGAGATGGGGAGAAAGAAATTAGAGATAACTGGATGGCAGTAAGATAAGTAGAGAAACTCCAACTTGTGGTGCATAAACAGCCTGTGCGATCGATCAACGAACAAAGTGATCCGGATGAATAGAATAGATTGAAGCAGAGACGGATAAGGATACGAAGATATAGGAGCATGGACAGAGCAGAGAGTGGGTCAACTGGAGAGAGAATGATTCTACGAAACATCGACGTAAACGTACAGGAGGGACAGATTCGGGATGAAGTTAGTGATCGTTCTGATCATTGGCAAGGGAATCACTCATTCGAGAGGAGACTCTGCCACTCCGGCGACACGACTCCGCCCAGATTCCTGGTCAGCTTGATTGCCCGATTGCGGATAGCGTGCTGAATAATCAGTTAAACTATACTCGTACAAACACTTCGAGAAGATAACAACAAGAACATCAATATCAGATTAAGATAAGTACCTTTATGGAAGACGATTTCAATTCGCCGAACGATCGAAGCCACTCGTGCAGTTCCCTGTGGAGGGAGGCGTCGCGAATTGAACAATAGAAGGGCATCAAGTCTTGATCGAGTTGATTCGCCTGTAAGTATGTTCTTCGTCACAAGTTCATTATTTTTTTATCTTTTCTAAAACCTGCAAGTGCTCCTTTGAATCGACAATAGAGTGATGGTCCGGTTGGGGCACCTCGTTGTCTCGTGCGATGCGATTGATCGACTCCGCCAGCGCACCCTTAATGATTGGTTTCTAACAATAACTTTAAATTTGCCCATCATCGCCTTTATCCCCGTCTACCAATCCCACGGAAAACCTATTAGGGAATCGTCGAAACTCGTTTCGATGTTCTTCTCATGTCCTTGACAGTGCAGAATTGCCCTAATGATAATAAACACACCTTGAACAACTCCAGTTGATGCCCGAACACCACGGTGCGAAGGCAGTCTTGGAGGTTGTCGTGGAAGGCGAAATCGCGAACGAGCACCGTCACCGCCCTGGTCTGCGCAGGGAAGGGGAATGACGGGGGCTGGACTGCTGCATCGCCGACTGGTGCAGCAGCTACGGCCGCTCGTCGCTCCTCCCTCAGTCTCCTGGCTCGGGAAGCCGCTTCGATGCCAGTGGCAGCGGTGCCCTTTGCCACTCCGACGATATGGATGTCGTCGTCGATAACTTCGACGTGATTTCTGACGCTCACCTCTCCGTCGCCGACAACGTCGATGAGCTCCTCCTTGACTGTAGGAGCAGTGGCATCCACAGATAGGACTGCAGGGGGCTGCTGTGGAACACCAGTGCCAGCGGGATCGATGAGGAGAGTAGTTGCTGGAACCACCACTGCGGGATTGACAGTAGGACCATGGGCTTCCAGAGGAAGGGTTGGAACTTCAATGGGTGCAGTAATTCTACGGTCACTCGGATCTTGAGAGCCGCCATCATTTGCTGATGGAGGGTTCGAGCGAGGAGTAGCATCGCCACTAGATTGAATCGGTACGAGACCACTCGTTACACCCGGCTGTTCGCCTGAAATACAGTCAGTTCAATCGAAAAGCTTCTGTTCTGTTTGTAATGGATCCAGAGCTAACTTGATATACACAAGAAAACATTGTTGAGAAATACCTCCATTAGTGCCCGTATGCGTCGGTTGAGTCGCAGCCGCTGCAGCAGTCGGATAAGTGGTGGTGGTGGCGAGTCGCGGCGCCGACAAGTGCGTAACCTTCGCGTTTTCCTCCCTGGTTATGGTCATCTTGATCCTGCCCCCTGGCAGCACGGGGTGAGCGGGATTGACCATGGTGGGCTCCTGTAATGAAGACTTTTACTGTACTCTTATATGTGCACTGCGAATGATTAATCCAATCTACCTGAATCACGGTGGAGGGACTCGATCCGGGCGTGCCCGCAGGCACAGAGATGCCCGACTGATGTTGCTGCGGCAGCTGCAGGGTAGCAGCAAGGTCGGTCGGAGAGACAGATCCGTCGGGAAGAGGAGCGGGCGAGTGGACGATCTGAGGAGAGAGCCCGGCAGGAGAAGCGGGAGCTGCAGGAATGGGCTCGGCCGTTTCATCCACGATCAAGTCACCTAAAAATTTATCTTTTACAACACTTCTATTAGGAATGCTTCATAACAACTCATTCTGAATAATTAGAGACACTGACCAGGGCCATCTACCGTCTGAGGATCTCGTCTCTGGACTTGCGGTGCACCGGCGTCAACGAACTGGTCGTAGGCTGAAACAGTAAGACGTTGTGTCCGTGATTATTATGGCGTGTACTGGACTCACAGGGGAATCGCATAGGTAGGACTCGTTCCCAATAAAATTAGTTGTTACAGGAACAACCCTAATTCCCTGTCAACGAAATAGCTAACCGCACTTACTGGTGTCGATCTTGGCGTGAGTACGATCCGGCGAAACGATGTTACGGATCTCCTTGAACAGATGTCATTATTCAACTTTGGGATTGTTGATCCGTGTGCGCCCTGATACGTCAGCTCTCTGCTCGAAGCCGGTTAGGTCTTTGCTCAAGTTCTGGTCAAGCGACTAGCCACAAACTATTTCTCATTCCCCGTAGTGGGCACCCTCTAATACACATCAGCTTTCGCCTCTTTTCCCCTTCCCTCGATCCCTCGACTTTCGCAGCGTCCCTGATATCATTGTGTCCCCCGCTATTACACATTATCAGTTCTCGTTTTCGCCTCGCTTTCTGCTCTCTCACTTTCCCTCGACCTCTCAAATCTCTCACGCCAAAATAGGAGAGTCTCTCAATCGTCTGCGCTCCTCAACAACAGGTGCTATCTCTCTGTAAAACAAAGCGAGCGAATGCGTGAGATGAAGAGAGTGATACGCTCCTATCAAATTCTCCTCGCAAGCAATCTTTGCTAGGCACAAAGTCCATGTGTATACTAACCGATGGGAAGAATGAATCAACCGAAATCTGGAAAACATGAATAGTGCCAAAATGTACTGTTCGCGGTAGTATTAAGAGATGAACGACAGAAACTAACTTTGTAGATCCTTGCGTTGTCGCTTATTGGTGGCTGTTCGGTGGGCACGACCGTCGGGTCGGCATGGTCGCGGATCCGGACGCTTTGGCGAGTCTTCTTGGCGGAAGGCTCGTCCTCAGGCTGCAACAACACATCCTCGCTTTTTGATGAATTCTATTTCTTCGGTACTTGTTCTCTTCATTGTTTGACGGTTTCCAGCCTTCTTTACAATACAAACCTTGTCGACAGGGACAGCTTGCCTCTTCGACTCCACTCGCACTAGAGCGGGTTCTTCCGGTTCATCCGGTCCACCGATCGCTTGTTCTGCCAGTCTCTGAAAGAGCATGATCAAGGAATGTACAAATGTAGTTATTCAAGACTCTTTGGCTATAATCATAATCGTAATCAGTTGTCGAACATCAAGGCCTGCGGAGAACTGTCATTCTTCCATCAATAGGATTTTCTCTACATTGGTGGTACCATTGCACCGTAGCTCTCGAAAGTCACCTTGTGCTCAGCCTCGAGCTCAGGGGTGTGCGGGAAGATCCAGCAGGCGTGCCGGAAGACATCCGGAAACACCCCAGGCCCGTTCCACTGAACATCTCGATTGGGTATCAGGATCGTCGGAAAAATACCTAGTCTCCCACCCTCTCTGTTAGAATAGATCTCTTTCCAAGGACAGAATCTGCTGATCGTTCTTGTGAACAATCCAACATACATTTAACACAAGGAATAATCTTCCTATGTATTTCAGATCCTTCCAATGACAAATATGTTAAAGTTCGAATCCAAATCCGCAATCGACTCACTCTCAGCCAATGGACCTTATATTGAAGTCCTCTCGTCCTCTTCACTTCAACGATTTCCGCGGGATAGAGGAAGCGATCCGTGCTCCTATACTTGGCCAGTACGGTCTGGCCGATGGAGAACTCCATACTGCAAGCTTTTTTTTTGCTTATATGCAATATTTGGGCCTTCTAGGTCATTCTTTCTGGTGCGTATTTTATTTTGTCAGTTTCGCCCGAGGGAGGAATTCACCAAAGGAAGTGTAGTTCCATCGAAATTGTCATCTGGCCTATGGCGAACTTAACTGCACGGGGGGGGGGGGGGGGGGGCGTCAGAATGGGAAAATCTACGTTCCGTTTCTCACAGACTACGGCCACGAGAGTGGTGAGAATTGAGAAACGAACGGCACAACGACTAATGATCAGCCTTGGTTGAGTTCAACGAAGCTACTAAGAGAGGCATTTATCTGTCTTTAATCTGCTATGGTTGATATCCCTTTCATTTTTGTCTTCTTCAGACATCGCTAAGGGAGCCATCAGAATTAAGGTCTTCCTTATCCACTCACTTCTCTCCCTTCGGCACACGGAGGGTTGGCTGAGCGGATCCGGCATCAGCAGGCTGAAATGATACTTGTGATTGGGTGTTCGATCCAAATGAACAATTTCGACACTAAGAAATCTAAGAAACTTAAAGTATTTTCTGATTTTCGCTAAGCAATGAATAGTCGGAATGAGGTCCCTTGTGACTTGGTTCTGCACTCTTTTCAGCCAGAACATCATGAACTTTGACTGATAGCTAATAAACACTCACCAGATTGGCATGTTGATCAGCGACGATCTTCTTATCGGACATTGTACTCACTGGGAAAAGGTTCAGTCAAGAGAACAAGTGATCGAACTAGGGAATGAACTAAAAGAGTGAGACGAAGTGCAAATGGCGATTCGACGAGATAAGAGCAGCTTGCTCGAAAGAAGCAAAGGTCACGTGTATCTTTCGTTGTTTCTGCGTAGAAATCGACTGTTTCGCAGTTGCTACTTTGAGATTTCAAGTTCAACCAGTTCAGTAACATGCCACTCTAAGTCTGACGATTAAACTTGAAACCTGGAAAAAAATCACACGTTTGCACAGGGAAGGTCGTGAGCGGAGCTCCCCTGCATATGCTCTGTGATACGGTGGATTTGGAAATTGTTTCATGCGCGCCACAAATTTAATCATGCCATGAACGATGTCGTCGTATTGAAGTGTTTTGCGCTTGGACGGAAATGGGTTTCTGTATTATTACCCTCGCTTGATCTGACTAGACGGAACTAACATACGGGATCCATTCCAACGGTTTTTGTGCTTAACCTGTGTTTGGATCTCTATTGACAATGATTAATCTTCATTCGATAATTTTTTTTTCATTCGGTCAAAGACTGATGTAAAAAACACAACGAGGGCATGAGAAAGATACAGACTAGAAATTGACAAGACTATTCAAATAAGAGGCATTTTAAAGCCGTCATACAAATACAATGAATAGAAGTTGATGGAATGTGAAGAAAAACAAGAGAAATAACAAGTATGGGAAAGGGAAGATCAAATAGAAATGACTCAATAATACAGACAAGTGAGGTCAATAAACAGATTAAGAAGGACATCACTAAAATGACTTGTGAGGACCTTTCAATACTGTATGACTAGATAATCGAAAAGGGGTTTCATAGTCTATGCAGCATGGTAGGTATCATTTCAACTGCAGCTATAATACAGAGAGAACTGCAGCACAAGGGACACCGAACAAACACTAACGAAATGCTCAGCCTACTAATTATCACAACGGCAAAGTGAGATCAAATCACAGCAAATAATGGATCGAAAGATATTATGAACAAACGCAAATCAATGGAATAATACAAGCTCGAACAGAATGCGATTAAAAAGCAATTCTTGGCCTATTCATCATCAAGGAAGAATGCCAGCATCTCAGGGACTGCTTCCCTGCCTATCAACCTGGCTAGTTTCTCCACCATGAATTTCGCGATCTCACCCTTGAAGTCCACCGCTGCCTCGAGATCGAGTCTCGCCAGGTGACTCTGGACGATGGTATGGAAGTCATTGTCCCTCTTCGTGACATTCTTGGGAATGAAATCATCGTCGACTACTGCTGTAGCGGACGATGGGAACTCCTTCATTCTCCCCTTCACTACTTGCTTGAAGTTGATTGACCGAATCGAATCGAGGACCTCCAGGCACGATCCGACGACCTCGTGAAAATCCGCGTGGCGAGAGGCCACCTGACGCTCGATCGTGTTGCTCGAAGAGCTCGCCGGAGCCTCGGCTGAGCCACTCGGAGCCCCGGGATCGACGACTCCCGAAAGTCCAGATCCGGAGGGCCCGGTCGAGCTAGTGCTTGGCGTGGAGCGAGTGGAATCACGAGCTGCCGGCGTGGGGGAGTCCGTAGGGGGAGGCGGAGGAGGTGGAGGAGGGGGGTTGGGCAGGGATGCGACACGATCGACGAGGTCGACATCGTCATCGATGCCACGCGGGGATTGCGACAGGGGAGGGGCATTGACTGGTGAGGCCTCAGTTGAGGGATCGATCGGAGCGAGAGTGGGGCGAGGATTCTTACGAGGTCGGCCTTTTCCTCGCTTGTTGGCGACCGCGGAGTCGTCTAAGGAGAGGAGAGGAGAGGGGGAGGAATCGGTGAGGTCGAGTCCCGTTGAAGAAGCAACGGAAGAGTTCCGATCTGAAAAAAATGATACTGAAATTTCGTGTTGGGTGATACAATAACGATCTAATCTATTTCCACGACTTTCTAGCAACCTACCCTGCATTAGCCCATCTAAATTCAGGAAGGACTGATACTCAATCCTTCTTTCGAGGAAGTTGAGGCTTAATCACCATATCTAGAGACCCCAACGAAGATCGCCGATTTGTTGCAATGGTACCAAATCTGGGTTCAATATGTCTCTCATGGTCCCAGTAACATCATACTTTTTACCGTTTGTGATTATCTTGTCTCTGTGAAAAGTTATGCCTCTAAAACTACGCGCGCGCAGGCACTGAGCGAGAGGGAAGGGAAGAGGGGAAAGAGAAAAGGGGCGGAGCCTCTCTCGCACGTGTCTCCCCGCGCTATCGGAACTCTTTGAGGAAGCGAGCTAAAATTCTAATTTTTTCTCTAAAAATCCTAAAATTTTCGAATTAGTCAAGTTTTTCAATGCGCAGCTGTGCCCGATCACTGAAACCAGCCTAAACACCGTTCTTCACTCACAATTTTCGATTTTTCACTATCTCAAACTTTTCCGATCAAGTTGCACATGGGATCATATTGTAGAGCTGGTGGTCAGCTATCAGAATCGCCTTAGAATGACCGATTTGAACAAGTATTCACAGAGTTCACCCCATGCGCAGGTTTTGCGCGTCCTTCTATCCCCTCAAAGTGGGCGGAGCTTAGGGTCTCTAACCATATCTTAAACCCATTTAAAACGAGAACAACAACTCACCAGTGGGCAGACCATGCGAGGTGGAAGGAAGATCATCGTTCACTCTCCTTTTCTTGAGTCCAGAAGTAGAGCTCCCATCTGAAATATGGATATGTTCACCTCGTGTGAATAAATTGACGAAGTGAGTCCCGAGTTGCTACACACTTACCCGTCTGGATTCCACTCGGTTGGAGATCGTCAGCCAATGATGGTCCTTTCGCAGTCTGAAATGCTTGCTCGTGATTTTGTAATTTCCATCGCTCATCGTTATTTGTAATAAAAATATGGAAATCATGACTGTCACGAGAGAATCGTGAGAACACGAGAGACTCTATTCTCTCGATACAAGCGTGATATTGAGAGAGTCCAACTCACGCGTACAGCCTTTATCTGCACTGCCGCTGGGAGGGTTTCAGCTGCGCCTTGGGATGATCGACCAGTCACCACCCTCGACTGCCTCTTAGTCCTCTTGGCAGCGAGAGGTCCAGAAATAGATGAGTTCCCCTCTGACATACGGATGTTGTCATCTCAAGTGATTCAATTGATGACAAATTACAAATCAATCAAGCCGAAGCAACTACTCACCGGGTTGAAGACCGATCGAAGTAGATTGGAGATCGACCATTGATAATTCTCTGTCGACTTGGGATGAGCAAATAGGCGCCACACTCGCTTCTCTCTTCGTCCTCGTTGCATCGAGGGGATTGCTCGGAGCGTCATCCTATAAATCAAATAAATTATTTCCAATGAGGGGATTTTTTTCTCATTGACGTTTGAACGGGACCAGGCATGAAATGTACTTGGGCATAAGAATTGGGGCCAATATTGCTTTTTCTGTCTACGAGTGAAGATAAGAAGAAATGCGAAATAAACATCTAGTCTTGTAAGACACGCCCCGCCAAAATCAAGTTATAGAAACGAAAACTCACTGGAGGATAGATTATTCCGCGCTTCTTCTGCGATTGAGCCGCTCCGGGTGAGTCACGCGCTTGCTGAATATTTTGATTAGATAGGTAAACACTAGAATCGGGTAAACTATACCTTTTCGTGGCTAACTCTGTTGTTTCTTTGCTTGAAATTACATAATTTTGAATAATACCAAAAGCTTACCTGGATGGCATACTCGAAGTCCAAGGAGTGCTTGAAGAGCAAAACTCCAGCCTCGTCGGCCCAAATGTAATGGTCGAGACACGCGTTTGATGGCTGGAAAGCATCTTTTAAATATTAGTTTATTGTGGTTTATTACTTGCACAGGTGTGATGTTTCCCCTGATTAAGATCTTGAAAACCTTCCCTTTCTCTCGCTATTGTCCCTTATCTCGCTTATGAGCACCCTATATAAGCACACCATCCTTTCACTCATGGCCAGTATTATGGGATGAAGATCTTCCTAGTCGACTCTACTTCTCTCATGCTACACCAACAAGAGCAAGCATGACTAGCGACCACTCATGGCTCGAGACTCATGGCTCGAGGCTCGAGACCACAAATTGTATGGCTGATTTCGCCATAAGGAGCTGTCAACACCCGAGCAAATAATGGATTCATCTTTGGAATCAAGGAAATTAACTTACGAGGTAGTGGACGCGGTACCAAGCCCGCCCATCCGCTGCTACTTCGAAGCTCTTGATGTTTGCCCGATGTGGAAACGAGTTGACGTGCTCCTTGCAGAGGACCATTTCGCGCACATTGAAGTGGAGCGCTGGAACAGGAATATCTGAACATTTTGAAAGTTAACGAAGTGACTTGTAAGGAATTCGACATCTTCGAGGGTATTCGGAATGAGAAGGACGGGATGTTGACGTGATAGTCGGATCTTTGAATTTTTAAGTCTTCTACTCACCTCCGGCAGCTTCAGGAGTGCTCTGAAGGAGGAGGCCCTTGGCCTGAAACAAGAAACCATTTTGCAATAGGATTGTCGATAAGATTCGACAGAAAGAGCTAGATGTCTCACCGGTTTTCCTCCTCTGTACTTCTTGGGAGGAATTGGGGCATCGGCAGTAGACGAAGGATCGATCAACTCTTGCAGGTTCATTCCAGTCTCAGGTGGAATCAAGGAAGAACCCCCTGAAATGTTCATTATTTCTCATTCTGCATCTTGTCATTTGATGCAATTCGATTAATCAATATAGTCAATCACTCACTTTCACCGAATGTTGTTGGCATTTCGGACGATGCGTTGAAGGAGTCCCCATTGAGCAGCGAGAACGGATCAGGAAAGATATATTTTGTTAGCTTTTCAATGTCTATTATCCATAGCCTAAACAAGTGGTCCGCAGGCAAAAGAGGTGGAAGGAGAGGAAAAGGCAGCAGATCTCATACTTAAAGAAAGAAAAGACAAGATAGTCTACCATGAGACACGGCACGAGGCGACGTAGAGGGAGGAAGAGGAGCGGAGGCAGTGGATGAGCAAGGGACATCGGAGGCGTTGAGGCGGCCACTTGACGTTGCCTGGAAGCAGTAATTGTAAAACGTGAAGTCCTAGCGCGATCGTAAAGGAAATTGTATTTGTAAAGCAGCCTTTACTTCTACAGTCATATTGTGTCCAAACGCTAACATGGATTACGACTTCGGGCGATGCATACTGACGCATGGCTTCCCTAACTAGCGGAAAAAATATTTCTTTTATATTTTTCGCACACGAGTTCAGGAAGCCATGTCCTTATACACTATATAAAATATACAAATCTTTGAATCATGCATGATAATGAGTGAGTTTTGAAAAATCAGTTTGCAATTCGTAGCCGGACCGTGGAAAAGGTCGATGCAAACTACGGTAGTCCAATGGAGCGCGCAAATAACATGCTATTTGAATTTTTTTAAACTAATTATTCGAATAATTTTCAAAATAAAGTAGATTTTTATTTTATTCGAATCATGGAGGCTCATGTGCCAGTTTGCGTCACCCGGGGTCACTCCGAGTAACCCATATTCACGGTGAGACATAACAGGACTGTACTTTTCGAAAAATCGAAAGATATTGTACCTCATCAGAGAGATGATTCGATTGGTTGGCCTCTGCAGGATCAGCAGCGGACGTGGACGTGGACTGTTCACGTACTGCCGTCGGATTGATGGCCTGATATATTTTTATATGACTTCTGTTTAGAATTATTTTACGACCATGATAGTTTCTAGTATTCACTTACTTCCTATTTTTGAAAATTGAACATAACCTAAGGTAAGTCGTCCACGTTTAAGTAAACTGAAGCAACAATTTCAAGTTTGATAAAACTAACATTCGCCGGCATCGCTGCTCGTCTTGGCCGAGGATCAGCCTCAGTGTCTCTCGGCTCTTGAAGTTCCTATAATAGGACAAGTTCATGTAGTTACTAGCAGCTCTAGCTTTGCTAATAAAGCTCCTTTTATTAATCATTCATATTTCAACATCGTTGCCTTGAAAACCCTAGTAGTCCCGAATTTGCAAATACACAGAACACTTTGAAACCATACCCTCATCTGGTTTTCCAGTTGCATCGTGTGCGGGAAGAGGAGGATGCCGATTTCGGATGCCAGAATGTAATGAGGTTCTCGCTCCACAATGGGCCTTCTTGTACGACTCCGGCTCTTAATGTGGACATTTTCGAAATGTATTGGCTAATCGACTCAGTTTTATAGAACGTTAGTACTAACTTTGCATTGGCCTGTGTGTGAACTATGCCGTGTATTTGTATTAACGATGCAACTACTAGGAAAGCTCCTCTAAGATGAAGTACCAACCTTGTACTCGACGATGTACCAGACCGTCCCATCGGCTGTCACGTGCACACTCTTGATCACGGCAGGGTAGAGCAGAGGGTCGAGGCAGTCTTCCTTAGCCATCACCAGATCGTTCTCGGCGAACTTTAGCCCAGTTGTATTTTCTGAATGAGCAAAAACGTCATTAACTGGTCAGTATCTAATCAATCAAGCAGCAGACACCTCTCTTTAGGCACACTATGGATTCTTCCAACCACTAGGTAACTATAACCTGCACCACAAGACTGGGAATGCCTCATCTAGTGGTTGGGGTAATCGTTTCCTAGTGGTTAGAAAAACAAGAGTGGATGAGGAACATGTGAAAGAACCAAGGGTAGTTGCGCGGAAGAACGAAACTGACCATCACGGAGACTTTTCGAGGTGTAGTCCAGAAGTTTCCTCAGTCCAGGAGGCGGCTGTCGAGCTGAAATATTAATTCACATCTCGACTTTAGTAGTTTAATTAACCAGCATGATATACACTTTTTATAATCGCTTATTAACAAGGCAACAACTCACTTGAATACAGACCACTCGCGAAGAGAGAAAGATCTTCGGGCGCTCCTCGCTTCTGGAAAGATTTTAAAAATTACTTTCTTTATTTGACTAAAGCTCGCGCATCTCGTCTTTGTGTGTTCCTATCTAGTCGGAAGCACCGTCATGATGTTTTGTCCGAAAATAAAACACTCTTTCAGCCCAACTCACCTTCGTATTAGGGAATGTCCGGAAGTAAGGCGCTACACTTGCGCCTCTCTTGCACTTCTTGGGTGCGGGAGCATCAGTCAAGTCCATCTGCAACAGAATGTTTCATTAGATCTTCAATGTTCGTCCACTGGACCAGATTTTGTGTGTATGCGTATCAACATTAGCTAGCATTCCCTAGTGTATTCTCGTGGTGCGTAGAATGCCAACTTACTTCCTCACTCGCTGCCATGAAGGACACGCTCCTCTGCTCGTTTGGTTGCGATTGGTCATCATTGAGAGACGGTGTGAGCTGGGAAGTTGAAAAATTTATTTCTTAATGAATTCGACTTTCTATATTTTCTATACTAATGGTGCTGTCAGTGTCACTGCCTAGTCTCATTTTCTAGAGAGACAAGTGGACTAGAGGGGTCGACTAGTCGCGAATGAGGGGGAGACGAACCGTCTCCTCTCTCCCCTCACTCCCCTTCTCATTTCGCATATAAACGCGCTCGAACAAGAAGATTAGGAGAGAATGAGATATGGAAATACTTTCGGAAACGTGCGAAATGAGAGGAAAGTGAGATGGGAGGGGAGACGGTTCGTCTCTCCCTCATTCGCGTCTAGTCGACCCCTCTAGTCCATTTGTCTCTCTAGAAAATGCGACTAGGCAGTGACACTGACAGCACCATAAAGCACTTTTTACAAAATCACAGCGAATTTCGAAATAAAGCAAAAGGACCAGTCTAAGGTTTCGTAAAGAATAAGTCTAAGCATTCGAAAACTCACTGGAGGGTAGATTGTACCGCGAGTCGCCTCCGGTTCTGGCCAACCGTTGATTGCATCCTGAAAAAGGTCGTTCAACCATCTACAAGTCGTTCCCACACTACACTGGGCGCAGTTTTAGCAGTAGCATACGCACTCGGACCTTAACGGGATGTATCGTACCGAATTTATATTCCGGAACGAATCCGATACAATACTGTATTGTACGGGATTTTTCGATACATCATTCAAGACACTCCAAACGCACTTTCATGAGTCATGTTTGTACTTGTTCGAGAGAGAATCGTTTGCTGCAACTTATCTACAACTTTTAAAAAAATCAATAACTCGAAAATACGGCGAAAATCGAGGTTAAAGTAAGCAATATCTCTTCCACACCACGGTTCGCGTGACATGTGTACTTTACAAATTGCCTTTCCGTTGTTGTTCCTCTTGTTTCCAGCTGTTTTGAACTTTTTTTGATATATTTACTGTTGATCACGTAAAGCGCACACTAGCGGACGACACG
>LS512467.1:707046-718834 GCA_900490845.1 Pristionchus japonicus | reverse complement strand
TTTGATTCCGTCGTCATTTGTTCCATTGATCGTTTAAAAACAAGTTTTCTTCCCGTATTTGCCTTGATTGGCTGTAATCCCATTTCAAATGTGACGTCCGCTAGTGTGCGCTTTACGTGATCAACAATAAATATATCAAAAAGTTCAAAACAGCTGGAAACAAGAGGAACAACAACGGAAAGGCAATTTGTAAAGTACACATTTCAAACGAACCGTGGTGTGGAAGAGATATTGCATACTTTAACCTTGATTTTCGCCGTATTTTCGAGTTATTGATTCTTTAAAAGTTGTAGTTAAGTTGCAGCAAACGATTCACTCTCGAACAAGTACAAACATGGCCCATGAAAGTGCGTTTGTAGTGTTTTGAATGTTGTATCGAAAAATCCCGTACAATACAGTATTGTACCGGATTCGTTCCGGAATATAAATTCGGTACAATACAAAAGATGAACATTGCATACCTGAATCGCTGCTTCGAACTCCTCATTGTGTTTGAAGATAAGAATGCCGGCTTCCTCCGCCCAAACGTAGTGATCCTTGGTCTTTTTCCACCCCTGGGCAGGTATTTCATCAATATTTCGTTTCATTTTGCTACTGTACATGATTTAATGATCAAATGCATCTGTCCCTTCACTCCTTATTTCTGATACTATATTATTCGACTGTTTGCTGTTCTGATTGATGGTAAAGAAAATAGGCAAACGTAGTGGTCGTACCTCTCATGCCATGACTTGAAATATTACTAGTCAACTTTACTAAATTTTATTATGCAGTGTATACTTGGAGGAGTTGCTCGAAAAAATCCAGTCTGTTTTAAGCTGTCAGCAAATATTTAAAAAGAGAACCTCGTAGTGTATCGTGTACCACACTCGTCCCTCCTCTCCAACATTGATGCTCGTGATGTGTGCTGGATAGACGAACTTGTCAAATTCCTCTTTCGCCATGACCTTCTCTTTGATTTCGAAGGAGAGGGCTGCAATATTGAGAACTGTTTTTTTATCGTTTGCCTCTTCTGACAGAGTTTAAGAAACCGACAACTTCTTCTAAGGTCTTTATATATTTTTTTCTATATTTACTCCGAAATTTTGACATCTTTGAAAAGTTGCGGAAAATAATAGTATGTGTTTGCTCAAAGAGTGAAAAGAGATAATTCAATGCAAAATTATTAATAAAACATTACGTTACTCACCATTGACAAAGGAAGGAGTGAAGTGAAGAGAGTTGCGGGGATTGTTCGTTGATTTCATCTGAAATGGGAAACACTTGTACGCGTAGGAAACATGGTGTAGTGCAGGAAAGACAAACCAAATACAGGAGAAGATAGCAAAACCCGTACTCTACGCTTCAGTGGGCGTTTTCTCTTGATGGTAGAGACTGATCGTGAGACGGCATGAGAAGAAGCCGAGGAGAGGAGAGGAGTGAGCTCGGAATCGCTTAACTGTTGAGATTGATGTCCATTTAGCATCGTCAGTGAAGAAGAAGCTCCTGAAATGTTAATTGTATCGAAAGAGTGAGAATCACATCGATGGTCGGCAGAAAATATTGGGCGATGTCCCGGGCTGTGTACAAGTGCCAAAAAGTTGACTCACCATCGGCTGAAGCGGGAGTGCTCTTGACGAGGATATTGCGTGTCGGTTTGCGAAACTGAAACGGGAAATACTTTGGAAGCCTGCAAAATTTAAGCGGATCTCTGACTGAAGTCTGTCTTGATGGGAATTGTATGGCAGCCCACCTTGGTCCATCCTTTTGGCCGGCCCTGTTGCCCTTTGATGTACCCTTTTGGTCCAATGCTCGCAGGGGAGACTCCGGAAGCGGCAACAACAGCAGCAATGAGGTCGTGATGGCTCGCATCTCCAGGGGTGTTCAGTTCAATTGGAGGAAGAACTGAGGTCGAATCTCCTGCAATTCAGAGTGTGCTTTTTAGTTCTTTCTAAAGATGTCTTCCAATTACTCTCAACATTGCGTCGTGCCTAAGCACCGTCTAATAAATTAACGATCATTCCAATTACTATCGCGTAAGTCTATCTCGAAGACTCTTTTTCTACAGCCCCCCCCCCCTCTCGCCAAGGGAGCGCTGTGGAGCACAAAAAACTCACTTTCTGAGGATCCATCGGGCTTGGCAGATGATGCATAGCAATGGTCCTCTTGCATCGAATTGAGGAACGAGTGTGGATCTGTGATTACATTTTTCACTAACGCGTTGACGCAGGTCGATTGCACTTTTGTAATTATTAGCTACGCTCGAGGTCCTATCTACGGTCGTCAATCACAAGTCATTTGCTACTGACTGGTAAAAGGTCGCTTACCAGGCGAGGTTGCTCGAGACGACGTGGAAGGAAGAGGGGCAGAGGCCGCGGAAGTGGAAGGTGGATCGACGTACCCGGATGGATCATAGGATGCCTGGAACCAACATTCAATATTTGATCTTGTGAGGCTGCCATTTGTACCTTATCCGAGTGATGGTGGGGATTTTGAGTATAAACACGATTAGTTGGTTGTATTTACGTTCAAAATACCAAACAGTTCTATGTAATGCTTCACCCTGTTATTTCTTTTTAAAAAATCGTCTTGCGCAGAAGGATAGAGAACGATAAACCGTATTATCTTATCAGAGTGATGACCGGAATGATTGTTATGGGGAGTCAAGGAGTCTCCAGCGGATTTGAGTAGCTAAAACATTTGGTTAATGATCATCTGCTCAGCGTGTTTTTCACATCCTGTTTTTATATGCTGCTCATTGCTTACTTTGTAACAAAAACTCCTTCTAGTTTGATCTCACTGTTTAAAGAATGTGAATATTATTTGACATACGTTAACGATGCTGAATAGATGAAGATGAGATGTAGATGCAAGGGATGTGGGAGTAGAAGGAAGAACGGAGGCATTGGCATGAAGAGAGTGCTGTAAATGGAAAGCTGAGTGTTCGTTCTAAGCGGCAACGTTCCATCTGATGCCACGTCTCTATGATATTACTTTCAGGTTACTTCTACCTCGTGTAATTGTAATGTTGAAATTTACCATTTCAACCTCATCCGAGGGTTGATGAGATTGGTTGAGAGTAGAAGTGCAAGGAGGATCGGAGAAATCATTCGCAGCGGCCTGAAAGGAAAAAAAAACGATAAATAGTAAGGTTGCGGACACTACCGAAGCTCCTGATTTGAATCTCTCTCTATCTGTGTGGGGTCTAACAGGAATAGATCATACTCCCTCAGGTTACCTTGATGACCACTAACATTTTTGAATTTCGATTCTTGATCTGGTCTAAGGTACTCTTGCAATCATAAACTAAACTATTTGTACCTCATCCGAGGAATGGAGAGGTTGGTTGGCTTGAGAGGAGACGGCTCTAAGCGATGTGGACGAAGGAAGAGTTGAAGTGGAAGAATGGGCGTTGAAGTCGACCCGTTCTTCTGCCGTTTCCTGGAAGCAACAGCTTTGAGAAGTGATGTTGCTAACATGGTGATCTATGACCATTTTACCATTCAGGGCCCCCTTGCTGCTCATAATAATTTACTCTTTGTACCTCATCAGAGAGAGAGAGAGAGAGAGGTTGTCCGTTCTTGGAGGGAACGACAATGGACTGCTCGCGTTTCGCCTTCACTGCTGATGCCTGTAATTTTTTTTTTGGTCATATTATCTTTTGTGTGCAGCGTGTTCATACCGGGTGTCAACACCAAATTATAATAAGGTGGAAAGGGAGAGTGAGTAAAATTCTCATTTCAGGAATCACCCACGACAACTTTTCAACTAAATGACTGGTTAACGTTCGCTTTCGTCACGTTTAACACTACGAATTTTAAGACATAATTTGACATAAATAAGGACATAAATAAGGTAAGTTCAGGAGGGTGAAATCTAACTTCTCATTTTGAGAATACTCACTGATTTCGGCTTGATTTTCTTCTTTTGTCGTGATTCACTCTCAGTTCCGTCTCGGAGCGCCTGGAATAAGGATCTTGTCAACAATTTGAAAGGATCATTAAATTGCCATTGCTCCCTTTGACGCCGCCCTCTCCTTGTCAATACCTACTCTCTCCTTGTCAATACCTACTTCAAAAAATACCTTCATCCTCGCTTCTAGGTCCGCCGTGTGAGGGAACAGCAGGATTCCAATCTCGCTGCCGAGGACATAGTGGTCCAAGGTGCGCGACAAGCCCTTGAAATGGGAATTTCGAATTAGCCATCCTATGCCAATTGGATCGAACACCACATCACAGGTGCACACTTTTGAATTGTTTTTGCCACTCATGTGATAAAAAAAAGTTCGTCAAAGTAAGGTACTAACCCGGTAATGGACGACGTACCACACCGTCCCATCTTCCGCCTCGTGCACCGACTCTATCTTGGCCGGGTACAGAAACGGGTCCGTGTACATCTCCTTGGCCATCACTGGGTCATTGATAGCAAATGTGAGAGTGGGCGTGTTTCTTGAATGAGGTATAACTTCATAATGCTTTTGAGGACTCTAAGGCTTTTTTGAGAACTTTGCATGCCATGCCTTGATGTCACTACTTCTCTTACTTCTCTTACCTCGCTGGCTGCTCGCTTCTCTTACCTCGCTGGCTGCTCGGGTTGTTCTTGCTCTCTTCCTCCATCCTCCTTCTCCTTTCTTCCTTCATTGTCATCCTCCGCTCTTCCTTCCTCTTCCTCGTTCCCTCTTCCTTCACCATTTTCCTCTGGCGGTCGGTTTGATGACTCAGCCTCATCGATTGGAACGGAGCCGAGTGAAGAGATGGACTGAGAATGGTTAAATAATTAAACAATTTTCTCAACCAATACCCTGCTTCATGTGACTGTTCAAAACCCCTGATGAGAAAATGGAAAACGTGTCGAGGATACAGTATATTCCTACTCCTTCCACTTACCAGATTCAGCTTGTTCTTCCAACCATCATCCCTTCTTCGCTTTTCACTCTTCCTCTTTTCTTCATTACCCTTCATCTTCCTCGTCTTATTCGACTCATTCTTCGACTCATTCTTGGCAAGGGAAGATGAGGGCTGTAAAAGTAGTCATTGATACAATACATTCTATTAAAATTATGAACTCATTAATATACCAGAAACAACGACAATAATGAGCAAAATTAACCTCATCGAGCACCTCGCGTGATGGAAAGGTTCCATTTGTCCTGAGGTAGCGCTTGTAACCGCTGCAGCAATGCTCAACCTCCGTTCCGCGTTGTGCTGAATGTCTCATCCCGGGGGAAGACACCGGAACAAAGCAATGAATGCAGGCTGGAACCTTAAAACATTGAGTAAGTTAATAATTGAGAATTTCCCCTTCATTCACACATTTACGCGAGTCAACCGCCTTATTTTGAAGGGTCAGGTAGATGGACGTACTGTTCGGAAGAATACGGATGAATCGTACTGACCTTATTTTGCTTCTTCTGCTCTCCAGATCCTTGCGGTGAGTGTCCTGTCACAGGGAGTTCTTTCACGGGGGGATCTGTGTATCCTGCTTGAAAGTCTCCGCAGGCTTTGCAAAGAATCCTCCCATCCGAAAATATCTTCCAAACGGGAGAGCTGGTGACCTTGCAGCTGACACATTTTGCTGAATGAGATTGAATGAATGGAGTAAGTGATAGGGAATGAAAAGTCCGGCAAGCGGATATCTCTGGCCATATCAGAGTAAGATAGGCTTATAGGCTACGATTTACTATCGTTGGGAACAGCCCTCTTCACTTTCAGACGTGTTTTCTCACGTTTTTTTTCGGATTCTATCTCTCCTATATCAGCAATAAATCTAATCAACGAATTCAAATAGGTAGCAACAAAACAATCTTAATAATTTAGAATAAGCACATCGCAAATTGAACATTGTGTTCCGAACGTCATATTCCCGCTAAACACAGTGTTGACTTTGGTGCGTTACCAGTGTCTTCTCGACAAAGAACAAAGCAAGAATAACTCACTTCCGGTGGTTGAGGAGGAGGAAGGGATAGAAGAGAGAACGGGATGAGTGGAGGACGATGAGGAGGAGGCGTGTGATGACGATGGCTGAAAGGGAATGATTGAGGCTTTTAGTGCAAATACCTCATTCAACTTACGCCTCTATCGCCACATCATTAAACAAAATATTTTAAGAGAGTGGGTTTTTTGTCCTCATAGGGGGGGGCATGTGAAAATTAGTCCGACTCACCAGACTGTTGATGGATGGCATGGAATTGTTCTTCTGCGAGGCCGGTGACGAGGAGCAGACACCGAAAGAGGCTGGAGTGCCTCCATCGGGCGCCGTGCCCGTATTCTTCGCTTCGGGAGAGTCACCAGATTCTATCTGTAATAAATTGTTTAAATATATTTCGCATCGTCGACTTTCGCGCCAGATTTTCCCTCTGGACATTGCTTCCTGACATTGCTTCCTATTTCCTCACCTATCAGTAGTATCCAATAGACCGGAGAACACTCGCTCCCCTTACGCTCGATTTATTGATCGTCAGTTATGATTATCGATTTACAGATTATGGATAAAGCGCAAGGAGAGCGGGTGTCCGCCGGTCTACTACATGCTACTACTATCGATTCCCTGCTCGTAACACAGTGGCCTAACTTCATAATATTACGCGACTTTTAAAACACCGAAGTTTTAAAACATCGAACGAGGAAGATATATATATATATAAATAGAAAGTATAACTCACTTCCTTGCTCGCTGCAGTGAGTGTGACACTTCCATTCTCGCTCGGTTGAATGACGGCATTGTTGAGCGTTGGCGTGAACTGTAAATTTGATCAATTTAATCAATTTAATTATAAATATGTAAAATATCAAATCATAAATCCCAAAACTACTGTTAATTACATTTTCGAAAATGGCTAATTGTGTGTGCACAAGGGACTCGCCATCGTGGATGTAGTGTTGATCGCAGTTCCAGGCATCAAATTGACAGTCTCGGGCTTTCTCACTTGTGTGATGCTTCGCGGTTCCGATAATTGGATGATGGAAGCATTGAGAGGTGGCGTGCACTGCGAATGTAATCAATTTAAATATAAATAGGCCAATATCAAAGCCAAATTCTCTTTGCTCAACACTGTTATCAGGCAATTGTGTTAAACTTGCAAAAACGTTTAGTAAAAGCGACTTACCGTCGTGAGTAATGTCATGCTCGCAGTTCCATTGATCGGGCGGTCCTTCTCTCGTCCATTAGCACGTTCGACGGTCTCTGCCATGCCCTTAACACGCGAAAATGTGAACAAAATGGGTAAGTAAGCAAAGAAATGGATAACTGTCGCGATTCAGGACTGTCGTTTGTCTGTTAGCTTACAGGAAGTGAAGAGGGTCAAGCGAACGGCCAAAGGACTTCGAAAATCATTGATAACACGTCGAAAAGTGAGTATATTTATTAAAATACGACAGAAAACGACGAGTAGCTGTCACTATCGAGTCATGCAACGAACAAACGCGAATAACAGTGTAACCATCGCCTCCACGAGCTCAAACAAATATCAGGCAGAGCACGCGAGGTGCTAAGAGGGTTTGGCCATTAAATAAACACATAAAATTGTGCTCCAAATGAGTAAAATTATCGATTAACGAGGGATGCCCGTAATGGAGTCACAGCGCGACATTCGCCCTTTCTCGATTACGCACACCACGAGAACTGAGTCGCCGGCTCCACACCACATCCGGGAATTATCTCGACCATGATCTTCTATCGACGTATTTATACTATTTTGCGCATTTTGACCTACTGTTCGACTCTCCCCAGCTACCGTGCGCTCAGGTCTGTCTAAAAGCCAACAAATTAGAGCGAAACGAGGCAACAAATAGGTCAGAAACGGTTAAGCTGCTAAAAAGAGACAAGAAAGGGAGATTCCTAAAGATAAAAGGAAGATGAACGATCCTGTATCGTAACAGGGGAATTCAGTTGATCTCATTCAGCCAATCAGCTAGTCTGCACCAATTGCCCAGCCACGGCTTCTTGCTATTGGAGCGAAGACTCGAAGGGGCAAACGGTGTGCAACGCGTGCAGAGTCTATGAGAGGAACATGGGGAAACGTAGGGTCGTGGATCTTCTTCGCACGTCCAAAGCCAAATGCGCTCGTCGGAATCGAGGCAAGTTCCATTACCACATCGGGGTTACATATATATTTCGTTGAACCCAGACTCTAAACGAGAGTCAGTAAGGGCTAGTTTGGCCTCCGTTCGGTCGTATGATCAACTCTAGTGCACATTCACGGAAATGTTTAATTCCGCGATGATGAAACATGAAAAATGGGGGGGACGAATCCTCTATCACGATTTGCCCCTTTCAGACGTCGACGACTCGAGTTCTGATTGGGAGGACCACTCAAGAACCTCCTCTAATAGTGAGTTAATCTTAGAATTAGCACATGCTGTAGTAAAATACCTTGTAGCGAACGTGCAGCATAGTCAATAGAAAGCCTTATTTTAAATCAATATAGGAAGGGTAAGGGAAAATGATCAATCAATAAACCGTAAATTACTTTATGTTCTTGCAACTTTTGTCCCCTCCTTATGCCCATATTTCAGACCGGCACTCCACCTCGGTCACTCCTCGCTCTGATCGGGTCAATCAATCGTCAGCTACTCCCAGACGGGGTCGATCGCACAAGACGATCCCCACTCCTCCGAGTGGAGAAGAGAGTGACGATGAGTGCATGCCCACACTCGAGTGCTATGCGCCGGCCCGCATACCCGGTCGCACTTACAAAGCAAAGCCCATTGCTGAGGGACCAGTCTCCCCTCTCATGGAAGACCCTCCTGAGTCTTCCCCTGAGGACCAGCCGATCGGTACGGCGACCGACCAGACCCTGGCTGCGCCCTCACCTCCTCCAGCAGTCAGCCCTGCCATCGTCGTGCCTGTCGGAGCGACTGGAGGAGCTGTGCAGCCCAACGAACCTGGCACTCTGAGCCAGCCATTGAGTAAGGAGAAGACGCGAGATGCCGGCTTCCACATCATTCTCCAAAAGTATCTCAACGGGCTGGATACGGTGCAGGCTACCCAGTTCAAGGTGATCCTTTTATTTTGTTTGTATTATTTCGGAGCTGGCGGGAATACTGCCACGCGGTGGTTAATTCTTTGTCATGTGTGTAATGTTAAAAACCGACGGACAAGTTTCGAAACAGCTTAAAACTGTGGGAGAAATATAACTATTTATTGCAGGTCGATCTTTACACAACTACAGCGGGGCTCACGCTCGCGTATGAAGCCCCGGTGCCCATCGAGTTCCAGCGGCTACTGGAGAAGGCGAAGATCCAACCTGCCGCCGGGCAGGCCCCTCCTCCTGCCTTTGCTGCTGCAAACAGCCCTCAGCTGCAGCAGCAGCAGCCTGAGGTGCTGCAGGATCATTCGACGCGTGACCAGGACGTGCATGAAATGATGCAAAAGTACCTGGACGGGTTGGATGACGTGCAAGCCGTCATATTCACAGGTAATCTGTATTTTCACATCGTTTCGTTATCTAGGCGCTACGACGGACCTGTTCCTGCTGAGCTTAGGCGCTACTTGACCCTCCCTGCTCCCCTTCTAATGACCTAGTGCTTCAATATCCCTTAGATCATTTCGGCAAAAATTACTGTTCGAACATGGCTAATCATTCAAGTCCCTCTTCTTCTCTTCTTTTTGTTATCTATGCCCCTATCTGTGCACCGCTTTTTAATGTTTTCTCGAGTCTATTTTTTGTTTTCGATGAGATTTGGTTTCGTTCCTTTCTAAGTTATGTATTTTTGCATCCATGCCCTCTACACTGTTCTCCAAGCCATTCCATGCAACTTCTGAGCCTCTTATCCGTACCATACTCCAAAGTTGTTCCATCTTCGAATAGAGTGCTCAAAACGCCATCTGTATCTTTCTCATGCTTTTAGGATATACAGGCAACCTGTATTGTTTGATCTTCGCAACTTTCAGTGACCACTCATTATGTTTTTTGTTATTTTATGTACCTATCTGTTTCTGTATAATTAAGTCATTGTTCCTTCATTTCTCAAGAAGATTTGTTGTAAGTTCTTCCTTTCTGTGTCAATGGCATCTACATTGTTTCCCAACTTCTGAGTCAGTATACCATACTCCAAAATTGTCCCTTCATTGAATAGAGTGCTACAACAATCGTCTGTATCTCTCTTACCATTCTCTTTGCCGTTTTCTTATCGCATTGTTTACCATGAACAACCGAATGAAGATTAATCATTGTCAATAGAGCGTCGAAAACAGATCAAACACATAGAACTTTTGTCTGTGGCCAGAAAATGGCAAAAGTACATACATGGCAAACTTGGTTTTAGAAGGAAAAATAATGCATTTCGCGATTGCCTTGGAAACCCACTGCCCAATTTTTCTACCGTAACCTAAAATTCTGTTCAAGAGTGAAACAGTCACAATTCATCGCCATGGTGGAAGCGTTTCAAGGTCACTTCATTTAGACAACCATCTTTAATTATTATTTTAACTGATATAAGTAAGGTTTTTGAGTGAAATGTATAATCCCATGCCCTCTCAGTACCTCGCTTGATCTATACAATCAACATTTGTGTTCATGAAGGCGGAGTTTCGTTGATTATTCGCGTTTGCTCCTCGCCTGTCTCGATAATAACAACTCCGCGTCGTTTGTTGTTCGTTTGCGTCGTCGTTTTTGATTTGATATTGTCAACTGTGATAGAAATATTTCTTATTTACAGAACATTCTGACGACCTTCGCGGTGATCGATAAGGTCATGGCCAAGGAGAGCTACACCGACCCTCTACTCCAGCAGTGATCCGGACAGTGAACGAGGATAGTGACGGCATCACTTAGTATGCCGTCCACTACATGGTTAGTCATTCTCTTTCTTTGTCTAACGCATTCCGTTGTTTGGCCAAACTATATCGAGAACGAGCACTTTAAGGATTCGAGAAAGAAGGATCACTATGTTCGCGGGCCCGAGATTGGAATTCTTCTGTTTCCTCACACGGCTGAACTAGAAGGGAGAATAAAGGTGTGTTTTATTACTTTAAAAAATTATATAAAAGTGATAGTCACCAAAATAACAATCGCGCGTATTTTATGGACGGTGTTTAGCGTTACTGGTCCATTTTCGCATATGTCCACATTTTTTATTAAGTTTAAATTGTAAAACTCGATTGCTGGGATGGGTTGATAAAGCACAAATATATATTTTATTCCCTACTTTACGTGTTTTGCGATTAAATAAGCATTAGACATGAGCGGAACGATTTATAACTTCGCGTGAATATGTAGTAAAAATGATTATTACAAATATGAACAAATGGCAACGATATTAACATCGTAATCTGATTAAATAATGACAGCAGCTCTTTTTCAGTCACTGCAAGAGCCGGAAGAGTCTGTAAGGCAACCTCGAAAGAGGCGAGCAGCGAAAATGTGAGTATTCTCAAGTTGAACTCCCTTTATCTAATCTTTCTATTAGATGTTCGTCTCTGTTTAGGGCCTAACCCCCAATCAGGCTATTAAAACAGAGCCTGATGTTTAACTTCAGCTCACCTTACCTCACAAAAGTTGAAAGAATTCTTTTATGTGAGAAAATGAAATGTTATAGCACGGGTTTCCTGTAAGAGTGCAGGAATGCCTGCTACAAAAAAACATTTTTGTCACCGATTCGTTTGATATTTGGTAGGTAGATACCCTTGGGGATCATTAAAAATAAAATTTGGAAAAATTTGCATATTATCGATTTTTTTGATCTACCACTTCAAATGGTCATAACTTCGTCAGTTTTTGAGCTACAGGGTCGTTCTTTAGCTCATTCGCTTCCTCTTCCATGGATCTTTAAATAGTTCTTTTATACCCATTGTCTAACTTTATCGGTTT
>LS512467.1:689980-705438 GCA_900490845.1 Pristionchus japonicus | reverse complement strand
TAGAAACTTGCCGAGTGATTAATGTTATAAGATAACACTTTTACATGCAAATCCCATGGTGAAGTGTGAGTGTTATAGTATGTAATCGACGGCGTAGAATCCGTTTTTCATATTTCCGACAATGGGTATTTCCCAAAATTTTCGAGAAACATCCACTTTTATCACTCAAAACTCACTTTTTCGAAAATATCTCAAAAACTGATAAAGTTAGACAATGGGTATAAAAGAACTATTTAAAGATCCATGGAAGAGGAAGCGAATGAGCTAAAGAACGACCCTGTAGCTCAAAAATTGACGAAGTTATGACCATTTGAAGTGGTAGATCAAAAAAATCAATAATATGCAAATTTTTCCAAATTTTATTTTTAATGATCCCCAATGGTATCTACCTACCAAATATCAAACGAATCGGCAACAAAAATGTTTTTTTGTAGCAGTGGAGCCTCTTTTTCCTGCAGTCTTACAGGAAACCCGTGATAGATAAGGGGCAATGCCACAACTGGCAACAAACTTGGAAAACGTATTTCAGGGTACCTGGCATCAAACGTGCACTCATTCAAATGGACACATCCCAGCCCTCACTGAACACCCAATAATATTCACTCTGATGAGGCACACGTGGTTGTCTAAATGAAAATGAAATAGGTACTCTAGAGACTTATCCAGTATAGGATCGATGCAGGATTGATGCTTACTTTTCAGATAACTTTTTTTGTGATGATGATTTGGTTGAGAATAGGTCGCATTGGTAGGTTTCGTTTGTTTGAGCTACCTTGTAATGCACTTCCCTCTACCTTTTGCCTTTTATTCAACCGCTTATCAATCTGAACCTGAACCTGAATAATCGAGTCATGTTGTTTGTTACAGCCTGGCTCGTTTTTTATCACGTTACTGTTCTCTTGATCTGTTTTTATGCACCACAATTGTCTGTATTATTGAGTGCTCCTTAATTTCTCGATAAGATTTGTTGTTCTGTCTTTCCCCATCCCATCCTCTCTGGTGTTTGCATGTTTACCATGAGCAAAGGAATGAGAATGAATCATCGTCAATAGAGTCCCGAACTCAGATCAACACACAAAGAACCGTTGATCGTTATCTGTTTAACTATTGATCAGACAGCGCAAAAAAAGATAATAATTGCCGAATTACATGGAAATGTTGCTTCTGGAAGGAAAAATAATGCATTTCGCGATTGCACACCATTTTTTTACAGTATGCTAGAATTCTGTTCAAAACCTAAACAAGTCACGATTCCTCGCCGTTGTATTACGGTAACATTGAGCGAACGAAATTACGATTGACTGTTAATCCACGGTATCATAGAGTACTGGCACGGAAAGTCCGTTCACGACCTTCCATGCTCAACCATTTTTCGTATTTATTGACTGTAAGCCTTCAGTAGAGGCGCATTCGAGCAAGGCGCACTATTGAACTAGCATGACGTGTTATTGAACTTGCTGAACTTGAAATGGCTGGAAAGCGACCGAAAATCAGAAAAATTTTGTGCAGAAACATCAGAATAGGGGCAGGCGACCTTAGCTTCTTTCCAACAAGCTGTTCTTATCTCGTTTCATCGCCATAATCGCCCGTTTTGTGAGAGTTCGTCTCACTCTTTTCAGTTTTCGCTCGAGTGTTCGTCCTTTCCACTTGTTATCTTTATCGAACACCTTTCCAGTGAATACCATGGTCAAGATCAACGAAGCGCAAAACGGAGTGGATGCCAATGTGGTGAGTATCTTGCCAGTCCTAGTTCTTGATATTCTTGAACTAAAAAGTGCGGAACTAAGTCATAAGGGTAACTACTGGTCGCTGGACTAGGAGAGTCGAATACTCAATGCTCACCTCATTCCGACCAATATTTTCCGCAAAAAGATGATGTTTTGTCGTTTCCCAGATATCTTAGTGTGGACATTGCTTCTTAATTGGGCCTAATACTTCCATAGTACAATACTTCCATAGTACGAATACTAAATATAGTCACTGACCTAGCAGTGGGCTCCCGCAGGACGCAAGTGACTTGAGTACGGGGATACCTTTACCTTTATCTTTATTACTTCCATTCACAACTATCACTACAGCCTGTCAATGTCGGAGCTGCTCAGCCAACCATCCAGGTGCCGAAGGAAGAGAAGTGAGTTGATCCGAAACTGTCTACTCTGAAGATTCTTTTGGCGATGACTGCAGAAAATGTGAATGATAGGGGAATCAACCATAGTTATACTCAAACCCAAGAATATATATCTCTGTGCCTGCCTCTTAGTACTTTGGTAGGGTTCAAGTAGAGCTGATCTACTCAAAATTATTAAGGCCTAAACAGAAGAATAGATTCTTCGTAGTTCAAATCGTACTTTTAACTGGAGAGGCTCAACAATGCGAAAGTAACTCTCAGAATGAGAAGTGCACCACTAGGAATGCCCGATACGCGCCTAAACGCCTAAACACCTAATCCTATTGCAGTGCCCCAAGGAGATTCACCATCGGAGAGAGGGTGTTTGCGAGGGAGAAGCGCGATGATGAAATGATGTGGCCAGCAAATGTCGTTGGAATGAGGAAGAGGGGGGAAGTCTTCAATGTACCGAATTTCATGGATCGTGAGTAGATATGTGATACTTTCCGTCGAGAACATTTGATTGATACTTTTGACGAGCAGTACGGACGATCCAGAGTTTTTCAGTGGCATGGGAAAGCAAAGTACCCGGACGTCTTCAAGCGGCCTCATTGGCTCCTGCCGTACACGGATGCCAACATCGCGGCGAACCAGGCAAGTTGTTGATGACTCATGAAAATTTAAATACGAGCTGAAAGTACTGACTCTCGGGGTGGTTCTATTGAGCTGTCATAATATCTACACTTTTCGTCACTTTTTAACTATCGGCTGCTGCCAAGAATGCACGTGATAACGTGACCATGTCTCACAAAAATTATATTTCAAGACCATTTTGAAGTTGGAACAGCTGACTATCTGAGACAGTAGATTAGCCTAAAATTTGCGGGAATTCATTTCTGAGACTCTCCAATGTAGCAAAACTTTTGACAGTTGATTGCCTTCATCTCATAATCAGGATCATTTAGAGAGTCGTCGACCGGCTTATGGAAGAGGATGCAAGAGGGAAACCAGCAGCTATGATAGCTCGTTCAGAGCCGAAGAGAAAAGCCGGAACTACAGAAAAGGTTTCCTTATTGTTTTCGATAAATCGACAAAATAATTGACGATAAACTTACTGAAGTGTTGGAGAATACACTCGCATAGACTAAAGCCTGCAGCCGGTTTAATAATAGATTCACTGCAGCCCCAGGAAGGTCCGTCCGCCAAGAAGAGAGAGAGACGAAGCCTGAGACTTCAATTCGCCGATCAGATGACTGTGCCATTCGAGCAGAGGAGCGTCAACAATCCTGCCAAACAGTACAACGTTAGTCTCACCATCTTATTTCTTGGCACTGGCTCTCGTTTCTCCCTAACTATCAGTAAATGACAGTAGCAACCACTGGATTGGAAAATCCTTAATCAATGGTTGGAACTTGGTCGTTCATTCTGGTTGTTTCCCGTATTTGGCCCAGACCAGAGTTCCAGGAACGCTGGCACTAATCGCGTTTCCAATCGTTCCCATATTACGAATGAGTCATCCTTTCTTTCTCTCTCTTGATAAGTATAGACACGGACTTTGTGCCTAGCAAAGAATGCTTGTGAAGAGAAATTGATAAGAGCGTGCTGGAGCGTATCACTCTCTTCATCTCACGCATTCACTGGCTTTGCTTTACTAGAGATAGCGCTTGTTATTGAGAAGCGCAGACGATTGAGAGCCTCTCCAGTGTTGAAGTGAGAGAGTCGAGAGAGGAAAAAACAGTGAGAGATAAAGGGAAAGCGATAGAGTGGGGAAAGAATGCGAGGCGAAAACGAGAACTGATAAAGTGTAATAGTGGTGGACACAATGATGGCAGGGACGCTGCGAAAGAAGAGGGATCGAGGGAAAGGAAAAGGGATGCAAGTGAAAGACCTTTGAGTAACTTCCACAGAGGTAATTGAGAACATGTGAGGCTACTCGTTCTATGCGAGACTAACTGAACATTCAAGGGGCAGCGAAGGGTGAAGATTCGGTGATCTATCGGGGATCACATCATCTTGAGGGAATCTAATGCAGACCTAGAGGGAACCTAGACCTATAATCCATAATTCGAATAATAACATCTCTTGCAAGGATCTGATTCGCATGATCTACGCTGAAACGTCTGCTGGAGGACAACTGGTAGCGACCGAGAACAGTGAGTACAATGACCTTTGTTATTGCTGTAGTTGCTCAAAATAAACTTTCGAACTTTTCAGATGACAAGAACGGCTCTTCCGATCTTCAAGGGGCCGAGAGCGACAACAGAATGCAGATGGACCAGGGACAAGGTACTCCACCTGAGGACAATGACACTAGGGGCTGGGTGTATTCATGATGTGACAACGGACACTTTAATAGCTATCTGTTTTAGATGTCCAGAATGTCGTCAACCTTCCCAGACCGATTGGCGACTCCACTGCAACTTCCGCAGGTGAACAATAGTAGTCAGCTCATAGGGAAGATTCATAGTCACAACTCACAACTTATTTCAGCAGATCTTCTCGATACATTCGAGATGGAAGGAACTGGAAGAGAAGAAGGAGCCCGAACCACCACAAGCGCGGTTGGCACTCAGGTAAGTAGCTGATGAGTTCTAGTTCAATCAGTTCGAAATTTTCGTTCTTTGCGACCCCTCAAGTCAGAGTTGACCAAATCTTGGTCAGAACAAAGAAAAGCATGGATCGCTTCAAACCGCAAGATTTCAGGGTGAGACCACCGAATCCATGCCTGCTGTTGCCGCTTCCGCCTCTCCTGTTGGGACATCTCCTCCGATCATCCACTCGACCGCCCCTCTGTCTGCCTCTCCGACCGAACTGGTAGCAACTACTGCCATGCAGCCTCAACAGCAGCCGCAATCGGGCAGCACTCTGGCTGCCGGTACGCCCGAATCGAGCCCCTCTGGAGGAATTCAGGTAACCCAGCCGTATTATGTTTGCAATCCAATAGTAAGAGGAAAGAAGTGGACGCAACCTCAGAGACCTTGATTGTAGGCCAATCCTGCTGGCTCCGTGTTGCCAGAGAGGATCAAAATGATCATCACCCGGGAGGATCGCCCGAAGGTCACCCACTGCTCAGCAGCTTCGATGACTACAGCCAATGTGACTCCCCCGATCACGGTCAGCCCGACTACAGCTACTGGCGCACAGGCTAAGATCGATGGACGCGATAGTAGGTTCTTGTTACCATGTGCATCACTATGGAAGTACCAATTGGACACATACCGCATTTCAGAAACTGGGAGCGCGATTGATCTCACAGGTGGAAGAATGCTGATGGACGCTTCCCTAGGTACTTCCACTCATTACTTCCTTTAGTCTATCAATATTGGAGTCCTTATAATGCAGAACAATAAGTTTTCAGGTGAACAGTCGGGTGTCACGACTCGTCACGGATCGATTCCTTCTACTGGCGCTGCTTCTCTTCTCTCGATCTCGTCCACTCTCAATCGAGACGCTGAGACACCAAGAATTACGTTTCCCGGAAGTACCCCCGCCATTCTGGACGATGTGGTCGAGCCGGTTCTTCATAACGATGCCCACGAGCGCCCCGCTGAGAAGCTAGCGGCTGCCCTTGCAGCAGGTGCTCCTCCCCCAGAAGCAGACCTGCGGCGCATGCTCGATCCTGCTGGCACGGATGCCCCTCAGCAACCCATCGATCCTACTGCTGGTCATCATCCTCCAATGGATGCTCCTACGGTCAAGGAGGAGGTTATCGATGTGGTCGGTGACAGTGCCGTCGGCCCCGCCGCCAATCACGTCATCGTGATCGACGACGAAATCGCGATCGTCGGCCATGCTGAGGGCACGGCTGCCACAACCATCGAAGAGGCGGCCCGACGCAAGAAACTGAGGGAGGAGCGACGGGAGGCCGCGGCTGTCGCTGCGGCGTGCGGCTATCCCGCACCGGAGACGCAGGGCGTGACCGTGCTCGTGCGCGACTTCAACTTCCACTTCACTCTGCAGGAGTGCCTTGGCAGAGTGGTGTTCGCGCATCAATTCGAGGACTTCGAGGTATTTATGTCCTCAAGTATACACACATGAGTAGTGCAAGAGTAGTACCAAAATTACTTAAACCAGTAACAAATACCGAAATAATTATTAAGGGCGCACTCTCAATGGAGATCATGGAACTCGCTCGTACCCACGAGGCACATCTACCGGACACGCAGTCACTTGTCGACTCGAAGGATCACTTGCAGGTGGACTCATTGCATTTGCCACGAAAATTATGTGTCACTCCTTGATTCTATGATACTGATAAAAGGGACATTGTGGAGGTGAAAACATAATGGTATTTGCAGTCGAGCCAGCTCGATCTCCCGGTCACAACCTTCACCTGCTCGATCCGAGATGCTCCTTTGCATAAGGAGATCCACGAGTGGCTGCGGACGATCGGAAAGATCAAATCGAGCGCGATAAAGGTAACTGCAACTTCTATAGGGTTCCGCAAGTGAGACATTCGGGGACACAGTGAACAAAGGTTAGACTCGTGTCTCCAATCTTAATAGGAGACAAGAGGCGTTTCCCGTGTATTACTTTCTCTCACCATCTCTCTTATGAGGAAGAGGTGAGAGACGCCTTTCTGTTCATTTCCCCCCACCCTTGGGAGGGAGAGAAAAGAAGAGATGCTGATTCGGGATCGAAACCGATATTCCCGAACCCTCTTCCTCTGTATCTCTCCCATTCGAGACTCCCGAAAGAGAGAGAGAGAAGCGAGAGGAAGAGGGTTCGGGAATCTCGGTCTCGAATTGGCATCCCTAGAGAAAAGTGAGATTTCGACATGGAAATATAATGGAGGCGTCTATTTGTCCCCTTCTCAGTCTTGACCGAGAGACTCCTCCAACCGAGACAGGGATGATCAGAGACATTTATTGAATGCTGCGATTGCTACGTAGCATCGTAAAATGATTACGAGTGTGACCAAAATCATACTGATAATTAAGCTCGCGCTCAAAATAAAGGCGTTCGATCTCATCAACAAGATGGAAGGAGTGGCGGCTGCGGAGTCGGCAGGAACCTCCTCGGATGAGTAAGACCCTCCCCTTCCTTTCGAATCATCTCGAATCTCTTCCTTGTGCTCACTTGACTCTCAATCTACCATTGATCTATCCATCGACTGTTCGTTGATTGATTCTCTATCGATTTGTCGTCTGTTCTTCGGTTCGTTCTCCCCTTTTCTTCTCTCATTCAATCAGTCTTAGATAGAATCCTGATCTTTTATTTTTTCCTGGTTGATGATCGATGGCTGCTCAGACTGTAGCATGCATTTATTCTTCTTTCGCTCTATCTCATCCTTACTTTTCCATCCTTTCTTCATCAGTTTACCACATATAATTTCGAACTACTTGACTTGTGTACTATGTACTGTTTCTTCCTCTCGTCATTGGTTCACTGATTTAGTTGTAATAGTTCCCTTTTTAGCGTTCCATATTTCAATCTATTCTTCCTCGGTATGTATCTGAATCGGTATTCTTACAAGTTCTGCCATTTTCTCCCCGACTCTCAGTAACTGAGTTGTGAACACCTAGGTACTGCTTGAATTCCCTTCTTCATCTGCCCACCTCTTGTCCCTCCTCCTTCAACCACCTTTTTTGAACCCCACTCGGTGTTCCATTCCCTTCCACTATGTGTGTGGAAAGGCATTAAGTAACGCCCCTACTTCGATTTCATCCATTCACTTTCTCTTTCATCCGTTTACACTCGCAGTGCTACTGTTCGTATCTATCATAATTTCATTACTTCGATGAAAATACTGGCGAATAAATTGTGGAGCACCAAAAGCAGATAACGACGAGGCATGAGCGAGGCAGAGTGGCCGTTTTTTAAATTAATTTCTGGCAGAGTAAATCCTCGTTGATGTTACCGAACACAGATCAAGCACAAATAACTGACAGATTCTAATCGAGAATTCAATCTATGGCTAGCGGCCACAACGCAGATTCAATATTTCTCATGCAGACGGTGGAGAGATAGCAGGAAGAGGCGAGTGGCGAGGGAAAGGGGGCGAAGCTTCTCTCTCTCACGTGTCTTTCTCTCTCTTTCACGCTCACACGTTTGCGGCTTGATTGTGTCAACACAAAGTGGACGGAGCTTGTGGTACCTATCTATGGCTCGACAGAACAACCGGGGATCATATACCAAAGTACACGGAATCCTTTCCTTTAGAAAACAAAAATAGATTTCGCGAGAGCTCACGCTCCTAGGAAAATAATCCCCTGCTCAAATTTACTACAGTATGCTAACATTCTGTTCAAGAGTTAATCGCTCACGATTCTTCGCGATCGATCGGTGCATGACTCAAATCCACCGTATCAAACTAGTACCTTGGGGGAAATCCGTCCAAAACCTTTCCCGTTCAAACTAGCAGTTTTTTTCTCGTTATTTTCTCGATAGTCGCAAGTTTAACTTTAGTTCGGCAGTTGTGGTTGACATGTAAATGTACTTGAAATGGCTCACGGCTGTAGGAACTAATAAACTTCTGCGTAGAAACAACAGAACGACTCATGCACCCTTTGCTTCTTTCCAACTAGCTGTTCTTATCGCGTTTCATCTCCGTTTTCGCGTGTGTTGTTCTTTTTCACCCAGTCTTAGCTTTTTCTTCGCTATTTTGTTCGTTGTTGCTACTGCTTCCTTAGATTGACCACATCTTCACAGTTCGCGATGGTCAATCAAGACGTCAACATTCCTGGAGCTGAGGTTGATGCTGTTGAAGCTGGAGAGGTCAACTTGGTATGCACCTTGTGCGCATCGATTCCCGTTTCTGTTATTATCGCAGTGAATTGTGCGCAATACGAAAGATACTATTCATCACTAGAGAGACAACTAAGCCAAACACGGCCAAGTCTTTCGTGAAAGAGCAGTCAATACGTACAAACGCATGTTTGTTTGTTGTTTGTTATTTCGCTCACAATCAGGATCCACGAGAATTCAGAGCGGGGGTGAGGGCTTGGGGATATAATTGGGCCTAACTAAATTCACAAATACAATTACAGCAAGACGAAGTGGAAGCTGCCCAACATCCCCTGCTCCCACCAGCAGAAGAGAAGTGAGTGCATTTGGAGTATCACAGTTGTATTGGCTCCCACCCATGCATTCAGGAGCTCTTCGAATTTGTGTCTCAAAGGGGGAACAGGCTCCTGTCATTGTGCAAAGACCAAGGGGTCATTTTATCGCTCTCCCCGCGCTAGAGATAACCCTCGTACTATTCCTAACCTCTCCGTCAAACGGTTTCCCACGTATTTTTACCCCAAAGCAACGATCAGATCCCAATGGCCACCTAATACATGAGGCACCGTTGGGAGAGTATGATGAGTGTTAAGGATATGAGGAGGTTGTTCTCTGGCGCGTGAAAAGCGGGAATTCGGAGCCCAATAGTACCGTAGATCTGAGGGGCGATGTGTCACCCATTGGGGTCAAAGCATCAGAGTCTTTGAGCAAGAAAAGCTAAAAAAAGTCTAAATCGACTAAAAATCATTAGTGCGAGAAATGATTAGAAATTACCAAATTTCAATTGCAGTGTGGTGCAGTGGCGCTTCTCCATTGGAACCAAAGTTATGGCGCAGGACGTTAAGGAGTTGACGCTATGCTACCCGGCGGAGATCATTAGAAGAAGGATTAAGAAAACTGTGCAGGAGTACAGGCTACATTGGATCGTAAGTCGGCTTTGCCATGTGTCTGAAAAGAATATTTTCAATTACGGTAGGCTGAGTTTTGAAATATATGCAAAAGGAGTGATGCTAAGAAGCAAGTGAGTTGTTCAGTTTCGGGGAATTCATTACAAGGACGAATGGAGGACTGAAGACTTGATCTCCCCGCACACTGACGAACTCGAAGCTAAAAACAAGGTGGGTGAAGAATCAGATCAATTAGACAATGGATAGTTGGTGGTTTCCTTGCTGATCATCTCCCTTCAGCAACTCTACGATCAAATTTTCGTCAAACCAGTGAAACTGGAAGTTGATTGTGAAGCGCCTGTGGAGCAGAAGAGAAGAGCTGTCCCTGAAGACAAGGTTTTTAAAAAAAAATTTAATACGTGACGGGTATGAACACTCACTGTTGAATGAATCATAGAAGATTCCTAGATGGAAAATTAAGAATCGATAATCCAATAGACCTCGCCAATTATCCGATTGGGCCTCACCGTAAATTTCGTTTCATTGCAGCAGCCTCAAGACGAGCCATCTACAAAGAAGAAGAAGACAATCCGAAAGGTTTACATTATTTTTTTTTCATTTTTTTTTCATTATTATTATTGTCATAATCTTGACGGGATAACATGATGACAATATTGAACCAGGATACCAAATCAATAAACCAACAGAGCCCCATAGTCGAACAAGCATTAACATCTGCTAAGTGTGAACATAAGGATGATTCATTGCAGTCTCAGGACGACCCTTCCGCCAAGAATATGCGGAGGAGCCTGCGGATTCAGATCTCGTCCAAGTCGACGGCTGTTTCCATCAATTCAAAGATCAACAAGGCAGCCGAAGTGTATCGGGTCAGTTTCCACTTCATTTCTCTTGATACTTGGGGATACTGCGCATTCATTCTTTGGGAGCAAAACACTTTGTTGTTGATTCCCGCTCCAATACTGCTGAACAGAGCAAAATTTGTTTTCGTCTCATATTTTTGATGCATTCTTTCTGTTGGTGATTATAGACTTGTAGTTTGTGCCCAGGCGAGCAATCGTTGAGAGGAGAACGTGTCACGCTCTCCATCTCCCACACTCACTTGTTTTGCCTTGACTGAGAAAGAATAGGTGTCTCTCCAGGGTTGACGGAGTGCTAAAGAAGTGGAGGAAAGCGAGAGATAATGCGAAAGTGGGAGAGTGAGGAAGAGGGGAAGGGAGGAAAAGTGGGCTGATCAGTGTAATAGTGGACACTCGCAATTCTATCAGGGACGCAGCGAAAGTCGTCGAGGGATCGAGGGTAGGGAATGGTTGGGGAAAACGAAATCGATCAGAATTAGAGAGAGTCCACTATATTGAGAGAAGTGAGAGAAAGTGCGGCTATTCGTTGTACCAAAGGTCAACCAACGATCTAACTTTGGGAATACATGTATAGGGGATGCAACTGATTTCAATCGAAGATAAACCTGGGATCTTGAGGAAAACTAATCCATACCTAAAGGCGATGTATAGATTTATGTATAGATTTTTAATCACCAATCGAATAATGCCATGTTTTTTCAAGGGTATTCGGGAGCTTATATTGCCCGAACGTTTCGATCCCTCTGCTGGAGCATCGGCATCTCCACCAGTTGACCAGTCGCCAGACAGTAGTGAGTAGAAAGAGCAATTAATTGTTGTGCCTCGAACATACAAGGAAAGGTATGGACAGAGGGTCTTACCAGATGTTTCTGTCGATGACCAACTCGCAGGGAACAACGCCGGTACACCGCAAGACCAGAGACCAGATCCTCAATCTGGAAATAGTAAGTGTATCTACTTCAATGGATTCATGAACAGAATTATGTGATGGAAGCCTTCGAATAATGCTCTATTTTCAGATGGCCAGAGCGTCCCACTTCAGCCTCCTTCTCTTCGTTCCTCCACTTCTTCTTTGGCAGGTAGTGAAGTTGATTACGCATTTTCATGTAAAAGAATGCAAGCATTCGTTTTCCTTGCCAGATGATCACACTGGCAATCTGGAATCGCACGATGAATCTCTCGCCGATGATTCTGGTCTTCGAAACACCTCCGCCTCGAGTGAGTCATTTATTGAGTATGATTTGTGCAGTTTGATATCATTGTAAATTGTGTGAGAGTGTTTGTCTAACGTATTCCAGATGGCCATATCGCTGCAGCTCCTGTCGCTCCCGCCGCCTCCTCTTCTCCCAGCAACTCCTCGATTCTCCCCCACTCGTCCGCCTCTCCAAACGGAGCAGCATGTGCTCAGAATGTATGTTTATCTTGGCCGCAATGCGAAGAAACGCAGCAGTATTTTTGACTGGTATCGAAACAGTGAAAGTGAGTACAGATGATTTCAGTCGCCGCTTCAGCTGGGAGGCACAGTTGCCGCGATTGCCGATCGATTGTTGCTAAGTGCCGCGGCTACTAGCGAGAAGCGAGTCGTCGATAGGCCCAATGGTGAGTCATTGCTACAATATGAATCATCACAAATGCCAGAACATCGATGACTACATTTCAGATGCAAACGACCCCTTTGACCTCACAGATGGTGCAGAGATGCTAATGGACGCTGACGGTTTCACTTCCGGAGGTAATTTTCCTTTTTCTTATCATTTTTCGTCAAATTAAGATTGGAAGGGTGATAACAGCAAAAGTCGAAAGTTTCCATGAGTTCTGATTACATTCCAGATGGTCATCCGGGTGGCACGACTGGAGAACATACTCGATCCACTCTCAATGCTCCTCCTCACGCGACCTCGCCTTCCTCCAATGATCGCGGCTCTCCGACTCCGAGCGACCGGAGAATGACGGCATCCGGAAGTAGCCTCACTGCTCCCGACTCCAATCTGGATACTCCTCAGACCCCTGCTAAACAGCCGGCTAAAGCCACAGTGCATGACCCTGCAACAGCCCCGCCATCTTCTCCTGTCCTTCCTACGACAGCAGCTGCGACAGGAGCACCCCTGTCGCGCGAGATAGATTCTGCTTCATGCAAGCAAGGAACAGCCCCAGGTACCTCCCATCAATCTGCCGGATCACCCACGCGTGGGATTCCTGTCATCCCTCTGAAGACACGTCTTCCGACTGATCCTCAGCCACTCGTGGCCGCACAGCCTACTGATGCTTCCGTCGCCGACTCGACCGGACCAGGAGGCCCTATGGAGTCCGCGACTACTACCACATCTTCTCAGCAGAAGCCTCATGCGCAATCGAGAGGCGGCACTCCTGCGAATAGCGCTGCTGGAGCGACCTACGATTGCCGTGGCCGGAAAATGAACGATCTCGCCGATCGTTTCAAGAGGGAGCCTCGTGAGGTGAAGGTGGAGGACGGAGCAGACCTCGCAGCTGCAGCTGCTGCTATTGTTGCTGCTGCTGCAGCAACCACTCAACAGCGACAGCCTCGAGTCAGACAGCACTTCGACTTTGTTGCTGCCGGCAAGGCCGGCCCCTTCAAGATCGAGCAGGAGGAGGAGGATGATGATGTTCAAGTCATCGAGCAAGTCCCTGTCCCTCCACCCGGCTGTGTCTCTGTGCAGCTGTCGAAGCGAGACCGGGACATCCATCTACCTCTCCTCCGATATCTCAGCCAGTTTGGAGACGACGCGTCCGAATTGTCTTTCTTCAAGGTGATTTTTTGAGATTTTTAACATAGTAAATAAGGGAATGATGAGAACGGGAGAACATCCAATGGCATTACTTCAATTAATTACTTCAATTAAGGGTAAACTGTACCAGGCGATTGAGAAGGCTGCCGACAAGTACGGCGTTTCTCGGCCTCCGACCGCAAACCAGCATGTGAGTGTATTCTAGTTGAATCCTTCATGAAACTTTTAATTTATTCACAAGTACTGTTAACTTTAGTACAGAATACTTTAGTTCGATTGCATTCTCCAACGGAATCCAATAGAAACAACAATTTCCTAACATTTTCTAATTCGCAGATCGGACCGCCTCTGTACGAGGAGGAGCCCGTCTCCATTCCCAGACGAGAGGAGGATCTCCATCGAGAATTGCACTCGTGCCTTCGTTTGATGGATGACAAACGATCCAGCATGTGCAAGGTGAGATGATTAGATGTTTTTACCACAAGCTAAAAGTTCTTCGGAAAGTTTTTTGGTATTCTATATATATGTGCTAATTAAGTCCACTCTACTGCTGGAGATCGCCACACTCGCCAAGAGGTGCAAAGGAACGATCCCTGAATCGCTAGAGTTCATGCTCGACGACGATTCTTAACCTCTTGCCGAAGCTCGATATCCACTAGTAACAAATACACCTTCCCTCTCCTGTTTCTCATGTCTAATTCGTAATAGCAATTCTGCTCTTTTTTCCTCTATGTCGGTTAATCTCTTTCGGCCATCGTTGCCCTTCCTTAGAAAACTTGCGTTACGGCTTTTATCACTCAATCGTATGTTCTCTCTTTTATCCGCTATCCACAATTTCTTATATTAATGTTTAATGTTTTTGTCTTTATTATATATTTTTTCAGCAATTATAACTAAGAACACACATTGATCGAGATTGGCTTTCTCCCACCGGATACTATGTATGCATTCTTTCTGATTTATTTCGAGTAGCTCAACCTTGTTGTGTCTAAATACCTTGTGCCCGTTCTTTCCCTCTCAAATAACGTACCCCACTCTTACTCAATTAGTTTATCATCGCTTTCTCATTATTCCCCCTAGATCCTGGTTATTATTTATATTTATTGCTCGATATCCTCAATAAATGATCCCCCGTACAAGTAAGAGTGAGAATCTCGATGGGAACTCAGATTAAAGCTTGGTATGGGCCTTCCGGCTGTCAATATCTCCTAGGTAACAGGGAGAAGAGAGAGGAAATGAGGCGCTATGGCTCAATTACACAGCGAAGGGAAGGGAGAAGTGAGTAGCCGCCCTGACATGGGCAATTCACCCATCTGACCCACCGCACTACCGTATCGTTCTTGCGCAGAACTTCCGGACTCTTTTTATCTGATCCGAACAACTCCCTTCCAACGATATCTCCTCTGGTACGGGGAGATGACCTGGCGAGATTACGACACGTGAGGTGGGGACAAAGGGGAGCAGATGAGACTAACTCTGTCCGTACCGGGCAATAGGCGACGGGTGTGTAAAGGTCGGGTGGATGGTGCACTCGGGTTGTGTTGTTTTGCGAGAGTATCGCTTTCCTTTCCTAGTTTTGTCGTTCGTTTACTCGTGCTATTGTTCCATTAGCTGACTCTATTCATACCCTGTGGCGTCCTGCTCTGTTTTGCCAGTAAATTACCACTCCGGGTGACGAGAGTTGTGTAATTTATCCCATTGTTTGTCTTGCTTTTCAGTTGCCAAGCATGGACGACAATCTAAAGCCTGAATTTGAAGAACCAGAAGATTCAAAGGAACCAGGCGCCGTAGATCCAACCCCGGTAAGTGACTTTCACTGCTCAATATAATTATTTAAGTAATTTATTCGTCTAAAATCACGTTTCGCCATGCGTGACGGTGTATACAGAATTTATAATTATTTATTTATAGTTAAATTATCGTACATCGTCCACATTTCCGAACAAATGTACATTTTGTACATTTTGTACATTTCGAGCATTCGCTGAATTCGTAATGAAAATTTTTTATCATTGTTTTATATTTTTTGTCCACCCTCAATTCCGGGGATCGCACGGCAATCACACGGTGAAATATTCCTTTAAATAGGCAAAATTTGAATGCGGTAAACGAAAAT
>LS512467.1:667641-688260 GCA_900490845.1 Pristionchus japonicus | reverse complement strand
ATCCCATAACAGCACTCCTTTTTTAACCGGTTTCAATAAATATTTCACCGTGTGATAGCCGTTCGTTCCCCGGAATTGGGGGTGGACAAAAAATATGAAACAATAAAAATAATTTTTCGTTGTGTATTCAGCGATTGCTCAAAATGTACAAAATGTACATAATGTACATTTGTTCGGAAATGTGGACGAAGTACGATATATGAATTTACAGCCCGCACCGGCTCTTGTCAACGCGAATGATGAGAACGATGAACCGGAGGGATTGAAGGAGAGCGATCAACACATGACGCCCAATGATTCGGTGAGTACTTGATCATTTCTGTATGTTTGTTTGGTTTGGCAAAATACTAAAAACATTTTGTTCAGCTACTAAATTAGTATGAGTTAGCTATTTCGAAAAGAATTGTGATTCGAAACGAGTGAGTAACTCTTCATGCTTTGTTCTGACAGCTATCAGTGTGTTCTTAGTTTCGTAACGTATTAAAAATAAATAGTTTGCAAACATTTAGAGTAAATAACGTTTTGGCTCCGCATGACGTGTTCGTCATGAGTATAAATATGGTATATTTATAATTATTGATTTAATATTTTAATTATTAAAATTTACAGCCCACACCTGCTCTTGTCACCAGAACGACGAAGAAGGATGAAGAGTCGGGTAGGATGACAACCGATGACGACTCTGGGATCGATGAACAGGTTAGATCTTGCTGTTTTCTCTTTTTATCATGTCTAAATGCTACGAATTGTGTGTTCAGTTATCAGTTTTATGTTTTGTTAGCAAAGAAACTCCTTCAGCTCTGTTATTTATCAGTTTATGCTAGTTGTGTAACGTATTAAAAATATTTAGTTAGTATCATGTGCCAAATTTGCAGCTCGCTAGTCTCATCGACTCGCCAATGGAGGTGACGGACGAGTCGGTATCCATGGAGATGAACGATGATCCGGAGAAATACCCTCAGCAGGTAAGTGGACACAGTAATGTCAGGCTCTTGTCATTCCCCACTCATTCCATAGTCTACTCATTCCACATGTTGTGACAATAGACCCCCTAGCACTACACACATTTTCTAAGCCCAAAAAGCCCTAAAAAGGTTGAAAATAGATTAGGTGGATTCATTCTATATTCTTTTGCAATATCTGCAAATACCTAGAAAGATAAATCGCATTTTATTCATTATTTACAGCCGATTCCACAAGTCGGAAGCTCTCCAATCGATGGGCCTGGGCCTTTACTCCGACCGGCGGAGGAAGATGGGGGAGAAGAGGAGGAGGAAGGCCATACCGAGCAGGTCGAGAGGTAAGAGACGTGATAGTTTTGTACAATTCGATCGGCTAACAAACTCAAATATAGTGTATTCCTGTATTCCGAAAAGCCGGTCAAACCCCCCCCCCCCGTCAGTTTTGCTGAGGGAAGTAGTACATAGAGTAAATTTTTAAATACCTTGTGGTTCACAAAAATATTTGAACAATTTAAATAAGTTTGCAATTCGTAATCATTCAGTGAAGGGTTTCGACGCAAATTAGTGGAAATAGCTCACCATACATATGATTAATTTTTAAACTTTTCTAATCATTCGTTGAGTATAATTGGAACGACGAGTTATCTCCACACTCCGCTTGGACTACCGTAGTTAGCGTAGAAACCTTCACGGCCCGGTTACGAATTGCAAACTGATTTAAATTATTTATATGTTTTATGAATGTATTTATAAATTAATTCAATGTTTGAATCGGTGGAACATGGCTTCCGGAACAAAAAAATACTTATATTTTGCTCGAGACAGGAAGACCCGTGAGTCAGTATGAGTGACCCGGAGTCACCCCGAGTCGCCCATGTTCACGGTGTGACACATCCGGGCTGAGTCGATGATTACAGAGTCGATGATGCCTCAGCATTCGCCGTGAAGGAGGAGGTCATGTGCCAGTGGGACACCACTGTCCCCATCTTCTACAAGGCCAAGCTTATGAATCAGTGCGTGGACGAGAATGGCAAGAGAGGATTCTGGGTCCACTATTGTGTGAGTTCCTCCAGCTATCATTACCATTGAAAGGAATCGCGAGCGGAACACTAGTCCTTCTGAAATGATACGCTGTAACGAATAAAGTAGGCGCGATGGTGAACATAAGTGGAAAACAATTTATAGGGATGGCGAGAAGGTAAATATGATCATATTCTCTACCACAACGAAGTGAAGGACCGCCTCCTCAAGTACACACCCGAGTTGGAGGAGGAGCACAAGGTCAGTTGATGTGATATAGGTTTCTTTGCATTAAAGTTCCCCTCCACACCAAAACTTACCCCCACTTTTTATTCGATTTTATGTTTTAACCGAGCGCCAATGTTATGTAAAGGAAGAAACTAAATCATAAAAATGCATTTGAAGCCCGTGGTGATTTTTCAAAGTTGAGTTCCTGATCAAGGGTGAAGAGGTGTTTCGTGCGGATTTCGAAATGTACTGTAGTTGAGAGACTATTGACCGCGATTTGCATGGGGAGAGGAGGGTAGATCAGACGAGAGATATCTCTCTTTCTCTGGCGCTCTCTCACTCCCCCTCGCTCTCTCTCATGTGAGAGATGGGAGAGGTCATTGATCTACCCTCCTCGCTGATTGCGCGCGAATTCGAAATTATGCAGGTGTGGAGGGGAACTTTAAGGTCCCTGATAGAGTCAATGTGTTAAAAAAGAATAAGGGAACATACTTTTTGCAGTAAAAGATTTTTTTTTAAAGTTCTCGTTCGTGAATTTTTCCAGTTTAGGAACTCGAGAAGGCATACAAAGCTGCGAATTCGGGCAAGAAGAGGAAGTTGACTAACAAAGTGAGTTCGACTATTAATCGGAAACGCATTAACTCAAATATCATAAACCGTTCAAGAAGAGCTTAACCAAGAGGAAGAGTCAGTTGCAAATCATACTTTTTCAGCAACCCTCAAGCACAAGTGCGAAGAGAGTAGTCTATCCGCCAGGACGCAAGGTTGTCACTCTCTCCAACGAGTACACAAAGAAGTACACGACTGCGAGATGTGTGAGTGATCATCAAATGTCCTACTAAGAAAAGCATATCAATTGTTTAGCCTAGGCAAAGTTTTGCCTCCTTTCACTAGCAGTCTTCTACACTTTACTGAAATATTGATTGATGTTGATTGAGGCTAGATTGTTGCAAATCCAAATACGATACATGTGTGAGAAGACAACAAAACCATTGCAGTCAACGAAGAGAGGAGTGGTGCCCGCTTCTTCCGATCAAGAGGTCGTCTCCTATGCATTTGCTGGTAGGTTATTAAAATATTATTGAAGATTTAGTATTCGTAATCCCGTTAGGCTGTTTTGGAGACACTTTCATGTACCCCTATTGGCCAGCTCAAACACTGCAGTTGGGAAGTGGGTAAACACGCATATCACTGCGAGAGCAGTGTCATCCCTTGCGAAAAGGGGACAATACTTGCGTTTGGATTCTTCTGTATGGAGGCAAACGATTGAAAAACTGAAATACAATTATTTCATTTTACAGGAAAGTTGCATGTCGGAAAAGGCGCTGTGGAGAAGAAGGTGAAGGCCGGAGTAAACGGAGGAGAAATACACAAGCATCAGTCGCATGCACCGACCTCGCTCGATGAGCATACTGCGTGTGAGTAATAATAGCAAAGCTTGAGACAAGGTTTCTTATGGAAAAAAACGCGTGGAATAAGTAAACGGAAGAAAAGGACGGCATATTAAGTCCCCCTTGCAGCCATTTTCGCTCTAGTCGATTTTCGCTAGAGCTAGTGATTTGAAATTTAAACTCAAGGTAGACATACTATCGAGGACTTTATATTTCGTCCTTTTCCTTCATTGACCTTTTCTACGCAAAGAGTTTTGAGAAAGTTTTATGGGGGGGCTAGCAAAAGATGAGAAGGAGCGAAGAAACGAGGAGAGAGCTTTTACGTTAGATCATACTTGAAACAACTTGACCAGTAGTTTTCCTCAGTAGTTTTCCTCTCAAATTCAGATTTCCCATATTACAGACGGGCGCACTACTTCCACTCCTTTCACTGGTACGAGACTCGACCAATCATCCACTCCCGTCTCCCTCACTCTCTCAGGCGGAAAGAGAAGAAGGGGCCGACCGCGCAAGATCGAGGCCATTCCTGCGATTGACGAGGATAGAAAGGATAAGAGCATGTCTACTTATCTCGGTCCTTCCGGCGATAAGCAAGGAAATGCCCAGCCGCGCAAGTCGGCTGTCACTGCTGGAGGCACTACAGGCTCCTTATGCACTTCCAACTATTTCGCTCTCTCAGGCGGAAAAGGAGGAAGATTCCGTCCTCGCAAGATCGATTCCACTATTGGAGACTCCAACACCAAAGTCGGTCCACCGCCTCACGATCACTATCGGCCGTCTGGAAGCCAAATCGCTCCGTTGGCCGATCACTTCTACGCCCGATATGTGGCTAATGCTTCGGCAAGCGATGAGCCCCTACCCAAACGACATCGAAGAACAGAAGAAAGAGAGACGCTGACTTGTTCTCGATCTGTACCTCATCGAGTCGCCCTTGCCCCTTCCAAAAGTGCCTCCAGCAGTGGGCGAGACGCCTCATTCCCTCCTTCAGCTCCTCGTATTTTCCATCCTCCTCCTACCACCTCGAATCATCGGGAGGAGCAGCCGAAGCGGTTCACTTCGGAGGCCCATTTTGGCAAATATACGCCCATTATTAGTGAGTTGCATCTATTGTTGATATGTAAATCGATTGTTGATATGTAAAGTGTTAAAAATTAGTTTAGTTCCACAAAAATATGAATTGTAGGTACTCTTCTGAAACAACTCGAAGCAAGGACAGCTCAAGCAACCGCACCTGCTTCCGACTCTAACAGTGAGTTGAGAAGTCAAATGGCTAAGTAGCCCAGTCATTTCTAATATTAAAGATGGCCAAGGACGTCAGAAGCGGTTCACTCCGATTGTCTACGCAGGCCAATCGACGACGATGCTGCCAAACGACATGAGTGAGTGACGTCACGTCATTGCTTTCTCTGATTACATGCATTATAGACCGCCCCAACACCTCTGGTCAAGCAACGCAGAATGCATCGCCATCAATATCACCAATCGTAAAGCCCACAAGTACAAACAGTGAGTGGCATCGAATCAATCTGTGAAAAGGCGTAGTTCTTACTCTAGTTATTTCGGTCAAAAGTTTAAAATGGTACGCAATAGGAGGCCACCACTAGTCCAACGATTATGGATTTCAGATGCTCCTCAAGTGATTCTCAATCGGAACCCTATGGTCTGGAAAGCTGCGAGTCAGTCGGCTGCCAAACGTAGGTGCCAGCAGTGATCGACTCTTTATTTCAAAACTAAAATATATTAGCTAATCATGCTCTATTTCAGGCCGCGATCAGGCGATTGCAAAAGCCATCCAGAACAGCCGCTTCTTGAAGGAGCAGGGCCTGCAGAGCACGAATGCAGGTGAGTATAGCGAGTTATGCTGATTCTCATAGGCACTAGGGTTCCACAAATGACTCACTCGAGGAGACCTCTGACAAAGGAAAGAGTGAGGTCACCAATAATAATCGGAGACTTCCATAGGAGATTAGCCGAGGTCCCCTTTCTTGTGCCCCTCTCCTCTCCCCAAACATTATGATCGGTGGAGTGATGGTTCGAAGGGGAAATACGTTGAGTTCAACCTCTTATCACAACAAAAGTAAACAATGGAAAAAGAAGATGTGATCGGTCCCTTTCCTTCTCGTATCGAGAGGCGTCTCCGAGAGAGACGTGAACGAGGTAGACAATCTCTCCTTTCACTCCTCAAAAAGATAACACGTCATTCCCTAAGATGCACTACATATACTAGAAGGAGAATGCAACCTTACCAATCAATCTTGTTCGACGAAGCGAAATGAATCTCCATTTCAGGTGGTCAGCTCTCATCCGGATCCAATCTTCTTCCCATGTCGAGTGCTCTCCTGTCGGTCACTCCTGCAGCAAGTGGATCGGGACTAGTGGAGCCTTCTCAACCGACGGATGCATTCTCCGATGATCTCGATGAATCGAACGGTCTTGAGACGAACCAGAGCGATCACACAGACCACGAGTTGTGTCATGCTGATCCTTCTGTGACTGGATCGTCGGATTCGTCTGCACAGCTAGCCAAGACTCCTCCGATCGATGCTCAGAACGGAAGCAATGGTTCGAGACCCACGGAGCTCGTGTCCGTTTCTCCTCCATCCTTCACCGCATCCACAAGTTCCACTTCAATCGCCATCGAAAGACCCTCGACATCTCTTCAATCGCCAGTCCTCATGGCACTTCTCGATCAACCATTGGAGAATACTCCCTCTGATACTGGTGAGTGAAATACTTCAAACGATCTTTTTTAAGAAGCTCCGTATTGAATTTGCGACCTCTAGGTTGGAATAGGCTTACTCCTGAGCAAATCACAAACGCTCATTGTTAAGAACAATTGAACTCAACTGTATCCATCACAGATGCGCAGCGAAGCTTGACGCCTCCGAGCTCCTCGAGTGGAGCGTCCGATGATCAGGAGACGGCCGACAATCGACCCATTCCTTCCCCTCCTCATCCGGCTCCTTCTGGGAGCTATTCCATCGACGTCCTTCTCAGCCCCGCCCAGTTATCCTCGAAAGGAGCGGTCGAAGCTGCTCCAGGATCGGAAAGGGGAAACGGAGAGTCTCCTCAATCCGTAGGATCCTCCCCACCGGAACCGAAGCACCAGCAATCTGCCTTCACTATCTGCTCACTGCTTTCTCTTTCCAACAAGCCTCGCGACTCGGCCGAGGGCTGCCCAGAGACAGCCCAGAGGAAGGAGGAAGGAGAAGAGCTGCTATCGAAGTCGAAGGAAGGCGCCGCCAACGCATCTCCCACCACCGTCACCCTTCGCGAGTCGGTAGACGATGGACCTGGCCTGTCCCCTTCAGGAGACTCTCAGGATGGAGCAGGCAGTAGCTCTCATTCGCCAAGCATATCCCTCGAGTTGGAAATGACCGATCCCGCTTCTTCTGGTTCCAACCAACGGGCTTCTGACCCGCCCTCATCATCCCGGGATGGCTCTACTCCCGATTCCCCTGCTCACGACCTCGCTGATGCAGCTGCTGCTGCCACTCAGCAGCCTCAAGTCGTGCCAGCAGTGGTACCTCCTCCTGCTGTTGCGAATGGAGTAGCACAGCCAGTGGCCGTGCCTGCTGGGCATGCCCTCGTTAGAGTCTACTCCCAAGATAAGGCCATTCACGAGGCGTTGACCGCCTATCTCGACCAATTCGACCAATTCGAGGATGGCGCATTCAAGCTGCCATACTTCAAGGTGATTATTTGCACTATATCCCTGTTAGAGCAATTTGAATTTATTGAATGATCTGAATTGATACTGGAAAACGAATAGAATAGCTGATATCAAAGAAAGTCACGAAAAGGCTTGACTCATTAAATTACCGAGTTGCATCATTCAGGCCGAGTTGTACACGAAGATCGCCGAGCAAGCTAAGCAACACTGCGTCGCCTGGCCACCCTCCGCTGATCTGGATGTAAGACGATTATGCACCTTTTGGTTAGGGTATACATAGCAGTAGTGGAGTAGTGGAGAAAAAGCGAAAGATCACTCATTAATCGACTCAAATCTGCTTCTTTCAGGCAACTCCCTCTCTCGCCGACGAAGTCGCTATACCGATTAGGGACAGAGATGTCGAACTCCATCGCAAGTGGCACGCCTGTGTGAGGGGACTGGACGATCAAGCGTCGAATGCTGCGAAGGTTTGTTCATGGTTTTGTTTCGAGTAATTGGCATCCCATCTAACGAGTAGGAGTTTATCGAGTTAATTGGTTAACGGGGAACCAGCAAAAGATGATACAAATATATAGTTTGAGCGAAAAATGAATGTGGGAACGTTTACTGTAAGAACGGCATGGTTCCTGTAAACATCGATTGATTGACTACTTTCCCATTTCAGAAGGAGCTCCTCACCGAATGTGCCCTGCTTGCCGAGAAATGTGGAGGAGAAATGCCTGCAGCGTTCAAATTCTACCTGGAGAGAGCGAGAGATCGTACCCGTAATGTTTAGCCCCCTCCCCCCTCAGATTCCTCTTAGACTTATTCATTAGATCTTCTCCCTTACATGCTTCGACCTCAACACATAGTATTTGCCCTTAGCATACCCTACTTAGCTCATTTCGATTTTAGATTCTCTGTCCACGTTTTGCCATAACTTCGGTGATTATTAATGTATCTCTGTTCATCACTTTGGCTAATCTCATCTTTGTTTCTTTCCAGCCTTTCCTCTCAAGGTTGTCCCAGTTTTGATACTAGAACAATTGTATATATCTTCCCCAGAGCGGCTAGGCTAGTAGTAAAATCCGGAATATTGACCAGTTTCCCTGAGTGACCCCACATCCACCCATTACCTGCTATGGTACGACGTTTCATTGAACTTAATAATATTTCCTATTGTAACGCGTTTCTCCTTGTGAATTCGCATAAATATATATATATATATATTCGATCTCATTTATCCCTCGTTCAGCTACCTAATCCTAAGTATTTTTCTATTTCCGCTTCTAGGCTTATTGCATTCTCCCCATATTTGTCATTCGTGTATGTATGTACCAGGTTTTTATGATCGAAATTAGCTCCACATTTTCTGAGATTCATTACCATCCTCAGTTACTTTCCAGATTATTGCACAGTGTTCTTCTCAATCTTGTTGTTTCGAAAATGTAATCTTATATACCCGAATTTCTCCTATCCAACAGTCCCTTTCTTCCCCCATTCGTGTACACCCACTTGTTTACATTTTTCTTTCATTTATCTTCTTTATATTTAAATCATTGATCTCTGCAATAAATAATTCTACCTACTAGTAATTCGAGGTGGGCTCAAAATGAGAAGTCGAATGGGCCTTCCGTCTGGCAATATCTCCTTGGTTACGTGGAGAGGAGAGAGGAAATGAGACGCTATCGCGGAACTCAGGGAAGAGAGAAATGAGTAGGAGAGATGGCTACGATTCATTTATCTGACCCACCGAACCACCGTAGCCTCGCTCGGGCTCACAGAACTGCCGTACTTCATGTTTTTGACCAACCCGATTACCTTTCAGCGATTTTTCAGTGAGAGCTAAATGACTTAGGCCGATTACGGAGCGAGGGCGAAAGAGAAGGGTGCAGCTGCCCTTCCTCTACTCTAGACCGTGTCCGCCTAATATGAAAAAGTCGGCGAGGCACGCACACTCGGGTTGTGTGTTTTTGTATGCTGCGAGAGTAACAGTTTCCTAACTTGTTTTTGCCCTATGGTTAGGTTATTGTTGTTTTATGTGGCTCTATTCATCCCCTGAGGCATCCTGATCAGTCTGACCAGCGATTGACTACTTTGGGTGACGAGAGTAACGAATTGATCCCATTGTTTGTCTTGCTTTTCAGTTGCCAGGCATGGACGATAATCTAGAGGAGGAATACGAGGAAGATTCAGAGGCTAGAGACCAAGATGTCGTTGATTCACGCCCGGTGAGTGACTTCCAATATTCAAAGTTATCTTTTTGTCCTTGAAAATACAATAAATTCGTCTTGATGCTTCGCGTTGCCAGCTCTTCATGCTTGATGTTGCTTATTAATTATTTTAATATGTTAATTATTCAAATTTCCAGCCCACTCCGGCTCTCGTGAACTCGACGAAGGACCAGGCTGATGAGTCGAGAAGAATGGAGACTGAAAATGACTCGATCCATGATACGACACTGGTAAGTGCTTGCATCTATTAGGTTGTCCAGTCTCTTCAGGGCGAAGTTTGTGTTTTGCTTAGACTAAAAGGGAAAATTAAATTAAAAATTCAATCACATTTATGAAATTGAAACGATATTACTAAGTCGGGACGTCCTCTTGATGGATCAGTGACGGACGAATCGGATGAAATTTCAATGGTAGAGGTTGCTGATGACTCCCTTCTATTGCAGTTGGACTCTACCCATCCTCCCGCTGCAAAGAAGGCCACAAAGAGTAGGACAGTATCTGGTCTCTCATCGATCCTGCAGAGCGAGTACTTCCAGCGCTTGCGCATCAAACAAGCCAATCGAGGTGAGTTCCTTCTCAATCCTTTGATCACAGCAATTCATCCCATGCAGCAAAACGGAAGAGCCAAGTCTGCTTCACTTGCAAGTCCAAGAAGAGTACAAATTGGAGGAAAGATGCCCGTGGAAGACACTTCTGTTGTATTAGACATCTAAAACAATCAGTCAGTTTATTTATCCGTATTCCCCTTAGTTGCTTTGAATAACTACGATTTCTCCTTCTTCATATCCTCGTTTTCAGCCACCCACACCAACGAAGGCAAGCACTGGTCGCGGTTGCAAGATATCCTCAAAGGCAGTTCCCATGCCCTCGAAGGCCATCTCCATCCCTGAAGTCGACTACGCCAAATCGTTCCTGACGACACGATGTGTCAGTTTTTTATGTGTTTTGTTTTCAAACTGACAGTATGAAGGAGCGGCGTATTAACAAATTCTACGTATGCGTAAATTGGCTAGTGGTGATGGAAAGTAGATTACAAAGCTTGATAAAACGTAGAAAAATATCTACAATTAGGTCCGCTTCAGGCAACCAAAAGGGGAGCGGTGCCAGCTTCACTCGACAAATCTCGTATCTCGTACGCAGCGTTCGCGGGTTCGTTTTGCGATCACTATCCTCAGAAAATATCTCATTTTAAACCTGCTAGGCTGTTTTTTTTGTATTCCTGACAGCTAAGATGACGGTAGCGTCCGAAACGGGTCGACATGCGGTCGGATTAGTAAAAGACCAACGAATAATTCTACTCGCAGGCCACATCGATCGCAGAAGAGAGAAGAAGGAGAAGAAAGGGAACCCCGGAAATGGAGCGACCTGTGTTGTACCCCAGCAGCATCCGTCCGACCACAGTGAACAGGAAGCCCGGCAGCAGGATCAACAGAAGCCTCCAACTCCCCTCGAGGAGCACTCCTACACTGCTCGTGAGTTAATTTTTGGTCACACTTTAAGTACTTTGACGCCTTTTTGACAAAAGTGAACTTTCGAAATTATAATTGAAATTGGGTTATCGAGCGTCGTTCAGCCACTGATGGAGCCCTCGATTTGGCAACCAAGATCAGCGATCACGGGGAGCAGTTGAAGAAGCGAAGAGCATACGAAAAGAGAAGAGCAGAAGAGATGAAGACTTCGACCTGCGCTCGAGTCGGACTCATCTCAAGTCGTCGTCCTATCCGACTGTTAGCCGATCCATCGCCTCTCCCCACAATCTATGATCAGAATCTTCGTATTCCTCATCCTCCTCCAACCAAATATCGGTATCTGGAGAATCGGATGATTCGGACAATCACCAGTGAGGGCCATCACTATCAGCCGAACAACATGAGTGAGTAACATCAATTGTCGATGTGTAGTGTTGAAGGCGTGTATCACATAAGACGTTCTGATAATGTGTGTTGTAGGCGCTCCTAGTTCCAACACTAACGGGCAAGCAGCAAAGAGAGCATCACCATCAACAGCAGCACTCGCTGACCCCAATACCAGTGAGTGACACATCGTATCAGTAGTAGTGTTGATTCTAGTTATTATTGTCGAAGTTCAAGCCCAAACCCATCAACAGGGAGTTTAACCAGGCAAATAACTTATTGCTCAAGCTATATCGGTAAGTTTATGAATTGCAGTACCATCATCATCGAACGTAACGCTCAATCGCCACAGACTGTTCACGAAAGCTGGTCAGTTTTCGGAGAAAATTACGTAATCATTGATTGATCGATACTGAGAAGTAACGATTAAAATTCCAGAAAAATATTACGAACCCTTATTTCAGGCAGAAAACATGATGCTGTGACAAGTACTCTTCCCCGTGCAATGCCGAGCGAGACCTCTCATTGCCGTTCGATGGAGAGAAGGTTGGAGCCGACCGAAAGTCCTCTGATCAAGAAGAAGTTCGGCTTGCAACCCGCAAGTGATGGTGAGTATAGTGTCGTGTCCCGATTATCGTTTTCATTACCAAAAGCAATCGAATCAAGTCTGTCTTAGTCAACCTAGCAAGCATTCGTTTTCCAACTCTCGAAACTATTTCGGAAAAGGGGGAGGTGAAAGATCAAAGATCATGAAGAAACATCAATGAATTTTACTTTTCAGGCGCTCGTCGTACCGGATCCGTTCGTCTCCCGATTCCATCTAATGACGACGGTCCCCTGCCGGTCACTCAAGCAGCTGCCCCGATGTCCTCCCAACGGGTCGATTCGATCTCTGACGGATTGGATGATCTTGAAACAATCGAGAGTGACCATCAAGAACTCTTGATCACTTCTCCCCAGCCAAGCCAGACTCCACCCTCTGCTACTCTGGACGAGCCATCCGCCACCAGTTCGTCACCTCCTTCTACTTCTCCAAACCTCAAGAGAAAGATCGGAGAGCTCGAGTCCCCAAGTTCCCTCACAACCATCTCTTCTTCCGGGTCACCCACTCCGGGTGCCAGTGGGAGTCACACACCGTCTCGTCAATCTCGTTTCGTCATTCACTCTAAAATGCTTAGTCACTCCCTCGGGGAGATTCCCTCCGATACAGGTGAGAAGAAGTATTTGAATAGTTTCTCATCACTACTCAATGAACTACTAAAAACTCTTCCATTTTCGAACCTTCAAAAGCCTTGGCGAAATAGCGCCTCTTTAAACAAAACGGTGTCAAATTCATTAAAGAATCGGTCATTTCTTCAACGGAATCCATTACAGATGCACACCGAGGCTCGACGCCACCCCGCTCGAGTGGAACACCTGCCGATCAAGTGGCGATCGGCAATTGCGCTTCCCCTCCCTATCAGTTACCCTCTCCCGCGGAGATCAGTGCCTCGGTGCTACGAGCGATGGGCCACCATTCGATCGACGTCCCTCTTGAAGAGCTCTTCACTCGAGCCGATATGTCCCTGCAAAGAGCCATGAGAAGCATCGGAGCCCCTTCCATCCTCGTCGGTACCCCAGGATCAGAGAGAAGTAACGGAGAGCCTGCTCAATCCGTAGGAACATCTCGACCGGAAACGAAGCAACAGAAATCGCTCTTTACTATCGCTTCACTACTGTCGGCGTCCATCCTTCCCGCCGACCTTCGGGATTCTGCTGGAGAACGACCGGGGACTGCCCAGAGCCTGTTGGAAACCTCTCAGGAGGGAACAGGCAGCAGCTCTCAGCCGCCTAGCGAATCCGAAGAGCTCGAAATTACCGATCCCTCCACTGCCAGCTTCTCCGCTCTCGTCGATCCTCAGGACTCTCACGGAACCAACCAGGCACTCCCACTCTCCTCTCCCGACTCCCGCCAACCTGATGACGGAAGCAGTGGAGCGCCTGATCCTGGCCTTGCTGCTCCGGCAGCTGTGGCTGCTCCTCAGCAGCCCCCTGTCGTGCTTGCTGCGCCGTCAATGGGTGCACCTCCCGGACACGCCTTTGTCAAGGTCTACACGGGTAACAAGGACATTCACGCGCCTCTCGTCCAGTACCTCGATCAATTCGAAGAAGGCGAATTCGAGCTGACGTATTTCAAGGTGATTATTTACTCTAGATAACGAGTAGAACCGATGTGGGTTTGTTGAATGAACAATGAGCTAATTCAGGCTGCCATCTACAAGAAGATCGTTGAACAGGCCCGTGAGCACAGCGTTCCCTGGCCACCTTCCGCAGATCTGAATGTGAGGTCGTTTGAATTGGTTTCGTTCAATAGCTAGAGTGACGCAGTTCCCCTCGATTTTCCAAGAGGTTCATGATTGCGAGAATGTGTTTTAAAAAGTGTCCTCTAAGGCGGCTCCTCCACTCTTCGAAGAGGTCGATGTCCCGATTCGGGATCGAGATGTCGAACTCCATCAGAAACTACATGCGTTATTGAGGGGACTAGACGACCAGGCATCCAGTGCGTGCAAGGTAACTGAATAAAATCCATCTCTTATTCCTTCTCTTCGGATATAAAAAACAAGGATCAAACCACCCGATATACTGAGTATCTTTTCAGTCCCTAGTTCATCCTTTCTTTGCTATTTTCACATATTTTGCATATTTTTCAATTTCAGAACGTAGTACCGGGTCAATTAATCAATTTTTGATAAATATTTATTGACTGATTTCCAATTCCAGAATGCCCTCGTCATGGAGAGTGCCGTGCGTGCCGAGGAGTGCGGAAGGGAGATGCCGGCTGCTTTCAAGTTCTACCTGGCGAGAGATCGTGCCCATAAGGCTAATGCTTAGTCCAAATCTTAGCCAACATCCACTCCCTCCCCCTGCTTTTAAGCTTCTTCTGTCCTTAGCTAGCCCATCATTATCTTAACTCTCTCTAGTCAGTTAGATCTCCCCTCCGTTCCCACAACTTACTCGGCCTTTTGACTAGATTTTTTGTCCACAGAAAGCATTCGATGATAGATTGTTTCTTTCTGTGCTCAGGTGGTTTTTAGTCTAGATACTATGTATCCAAATCCCACTTCGGTGACTTCGTTGCTGATTTACGTGTACTTCCTTTGCCGGTTAATCTCTTTTGCTCATCTTTGGTTCTCTCTAGTTACAAAGTTATCGCTTTTCTCTCAAGGCTGTTCCTATTTTTGAATGCACTCGAGCACTGCTTTGTTGTTTTGCAATGAAGTTTGTACTCGATCTCATTTCTCCCAACAACACTAAGCTCAAACTTTCTGTGATTCACTTTCATGCTCTGGTATATTTCCGTTCTCGCAGACTGTTGCTCGTAGTTCTGTTCTTACCTGTTCTATCTGAAGCGGATTATTTCATACCCATTCTTTCCCTTTGCCAGTTACATGTGCCTCTCTTTCATTCGTGTACAATCGCTTTCCCATCATTTTCCCCCGTTTCTAGACATTATTTGCATTTCCAGTCCGTTACAATAAATGATTTATCGTGCGAAGCAGAAAAGTCATCTTTGGCAGATTCAGTTTGAAAAGATGAGTCGAGCCGGGCCAAGTCTCGCAGAATCTCCTAGGTTACATAGAGAGGAGAGATGGATGAGATATCCTGGACAGGTTACACAGCGAGAGGCCAAGGGAAGGGGAACAGCCGCGCCTATCTCCCCTCCACATCTATACTCCGTGGAAAAGAGAGGGGAAAGAGAGAGGGAAAGGAGAGGATTGAGCGCCCTTTCGTTTCGCTATCGCTTATCACTAGTTTACAATCGATTTTGTGAGTGTGCTTTCGCAGTGCATAATGACGAAGAGTTTCATTTTTTCTTTCCAGTTTCTAGAGTCGATTTGATTGTTTCCTCTTCAGTGCGAGCTAACAATGAACTCAACTGCCATCAAGAAAAATGCAGGCTCTGAACGCGTGGAGATGGTCGATCAGGAGGTCGGAGCAGAGATAGGGGTTAGTCTTGTTTACCTGACCATAACATGTTTCCGTGCATAGCGATTTCATCCATATGACTAACTCACCGGACTCTTTTAATGTCCAAATAACTTTCTGGTTAATGTCCAAATAACTTTCTGGTCTGACTATTCTCTGCCCAATCTCGTCTTTTGAGCAATTGAATGAGAACAAACCAGAAGAGACAATTTAGCCATTACTTCGCTACTTGTGACAAATAATCATTTGTAACAAGTAGCGATTCGCCACAAAAACAACGGACCTCCACCAAACTCTGATGAAAATATATGCGATACTTTGTATCCCCTTTCATGGTGGATTCACTAATGAATTTTAATTGTTTCAGCAACCAACTGAGGCTCCCGTCGAGGTCGATCCCTCTCTTCCGCCTTCCATCGATGAGGAAGGGAATGAGGATGAGGAAGAAAAAGAAGCCGAGGAGGAGGATGGAGAAGCAGATGGAGAAGATGAAGAAGAAGATGAAGAAGAAGAAGACGAACAGAAGTGAGCGGATTGTTGGTTTCGTAAAAGTACATATAACTTTGTTCAATAAATCACAAATTTCTAGGTGGATCAAGGCGAAGTTCGCCAAAGGAGAGCCCGTTCTGTCTTATTGGAAGACAGGTATATCCTATTTATACTCGAACACTAAAACGAGACCTTCTTATGCTCATAGTGCACTAAACGTCTCCCTAATGGAAAACTAGAGGCTACCTACCATTTTCATGTACTAATTACACACATTTTGGGAATTCATTAGCGTCGAAGTTATCAAATCCATTGCAGGCAAGGACTTCAGAGACTACTTCGCCGTGATCGAAGACACGAAGATCGAGGACAACGGCGAGAGGAGCTATCTCGTCCACTACGTCGTTAGTTTCTTCTTATTCATTCAGTTAGATTGATTCATCCTCAGATTAGACAATGAAGCCCACCAAAGAACTCGTGATTGTCGGAAGCATTAGGAACGGAAGCTTCTTCCGCACGAATATAGGCCTTAAGTGCTCATTAGATTCGTTTCTTTTGATTATTCAAAAGAACTGGACATTTATAATCGAAAATATTGAGCTCATCCGTTGCAATGCATTGCATTATCGACAAATATCGAACTTGCAGGGAAATTCGAAAAAGCATGTCCATTGGACCCACTACTCCAATGTCACCAAGCTCTCGGTGGACCAAGCGGCTGTAAGTTTGTTGTCTTTTGCTTGGTATATCTGGTCAAGTAGTAGATGCCGTCATGATTGAATCATCCATTTGGATTGATAGTTCATAGAAAAAAGATCGTGAGATCTTTTATTCATTGTTTGTACAAGTTTTCTCATTCAGAACTTCGCTGAAGAAGCTGCTTCCAAGACGAGGAGAAAGGGAAGTCTGGTGAGTTGTTCGATTTCTTGTCCACGAACTGTCTTAGAAGGCTCGTAAATCGAAGGTTACAAACGTAAATGGGTAATTTGGTAGGAAGAAAAAAGAGTGGTAGATTCCTAAGGATAAAGAAAATATTCTTGAAGAAAAATGTCGAGAGAAAGTGAATCATCTCTGTCTCAAAGTTAGGTATATCCAAATTACGCTTGCGATTAAAGTCGGTTATCGTACAGTTCTTTCAGCCACCCGCTGCCAAGAGAGCCACCCCTGGGCAGAACGGAAGAAGCGCTCGCGCAAGCCGCAGTCGCACTGGTCGAGCAGCCTCTGCCTCAAATCAGTCGACGGTGACGACGAGTCGCCAGCAAAGGGTGAGAAATAACTTTCCTCGTTTTAAACTCCTCAAAAGCTTGCTTCCGTATCAGTCCTTCCCTATTAGAACGAAATAATTGTCTTTGTCATGCTTGCGTCCTTCGTATGGAAAGAGAGAGAGAGAAGGGGAGTGGAAATTGTGAGAATTGGCAGTGCTGCTTGATTGTATCTTGGAGAGTTCACATTGTACTTTCCGCCATAGCGCCGGCAAGTGCGAGTGCGAGAGATAGGGGGAAATCGAGACTGCGCAGAGATGATGAGGAGATAAGCACGTGAGAGCAGCGTGAGTCTATCACAGACTACAATTCCACTCCAAAGTCCACCCTTGTTTGCGCGAGTCTGGGGGAAAGAAAGAGAGGTGAGGGACCAACGAGGTGGGACTATCGAGAGAATGAACGATACCTGATCTGAACCAACGCATAAATTGTAGAAATAACGTGAAATGGTTGGCCTTTGTCACAATACAATAAAATACAATACAGGCTGAGAAGAGAGCTGCAGCAGCAGATGCTAGCAACTCGCCTCGTCTGCCTTCCGTCAACTCTGACGGTCAGTGGATATTCCCCCGCAAAAAACCATTAAGCTAGTCAGTTGGAACAGCTCGAAGCTTGAAGTCTTGTATGTGGCTTTGTTATGCAATGAAAGTTAAGACATCATTATTCGAACAGGCCTACAAAATCCCTGTTTTTGCTCAATACGCAGATTTTCCATCAGAGAATGTGCCTCATTTCAGCTGCTACTCCTCCTCCGAAGGCGAAGCGTGCAAGGTCCACTGGCCAGAGTCGTCAGAAGAGCGCCAAGCAGCAACTGCAAGATCAGCTCGATGTCGATTCCCATCATTCCGATCCCCGTCACCCCGCTGGACCCGCCGTCCATCCTTCCCAACTCCAGAGGGAGACACTGCTCCGTGCCCAGGCTCAACGCCTTGGGGGATGGCCGAATGGACTGCCTGCCCATGCGCAGTCCTCGTGGTCCCTCGGCAACCCGCTCGGCTTCGGAGCGCCTCGGAGGCATGGAAGCTCCTTCGGCCAGAGAGATGGCCATGAGGATGTGAAAGAGGAGGACGAGGATGATGGGATGGCGGCCGCATCTCTTCTCCCGCGCTCCACAGGAGCTTGTCTCACGATAAGCAGGCAGGCTTCCGTCTATGGGCATGCTCCCTCGGTCGCTCCAATCGATCGGCCCCTCTCCTCAGCCTACTCTCCCAGCGTCGGACCCCTGCTTGCCCCGCCCAACCATTCTGTCCTTCTTGATGATCGCCTCTCTCAGCCGCCTAACCCGGTCGTCAACGGCATGAGGATGGCCAAGACTAAGGCTGTCCTCGCTCCTGGTCCTTCCCTACTCGACTCCCTCTCGATTGGACTGGCAAAAGAGCCAATCGGCAATCGAAAGCGAGCTCATGAATCGACGATGGTTGATCCCTCTCATAGCCAGTTGGCGAACACCAGTTTCGATCTATCGGATTACCATCTCCAGTCCACGTCGGCTGGACTCCTTCCTCCTTCCTCTGTGGTACCTCAGCATCATGGTCGTGCTGTGAATGTGAGGTCCTCGGTGGGTCCCCTGATGGTCAATCCCTCGCCTCTGGCTCTTCCCCGTCACTCAGTCCCTCCTCCGATGTCGCGAGGATCTCTTGCTCCTCAACTAGCCACTCCAGCCCCAATTCCCCCAGTTGGGCTGATCTTCAATCGTGCGCCCATCCTTCCCGCAATCAAGCGTGAGGCCGACGAAGAGGAGGACGATGGGATCGAGGTATAGTGATTATTATTACCTTTATGTTTCGACTAGGGAAAAAAACAAATGTAAAGTAAAGCGAAGTAAAGACTTAGTATAGATCCATAAACTTTGAAACTAGCATACTAGTGTACATCAGTTCACTATTTCAGGTCATCGGCTTCAAGATGGATGGCGTGCAAGTGGGAGGAGGGAGCATTCCTGAGGGCTACCGGCGGGTCTCGATCTGGTCTGCCGATGAAGACCTCCATCATCAGCTGCAGCAATCCCTCAATGTCGTCAACGGCGTCGCCTCCAGCCTGCTCAAGGTGAGTATGCATTGTTTTGTGTTTTGTTCTGACAGAACACTGCGAGAGATATTACATTCCTAGAAAGAGCTTCTTGATTCTTGATTTATAGGCTCATAGTAGCAAGATGAATGTATGTATACTAACTAGCTCATTTGAGGCCGAGCTATACCAGACGGCAGCAAAGCTGAAAAGCCCCTCCACCAGACGGATTCGACTCCAGCCGGGAAGAGTACGACGGGCTGCGAATGGTATGTTCTACGGTTTGAAAACTCGAGTGAATTTCGCCCAAGAAACTAGTTCCGACGCAAATCCTTTAGCCACTTCAAGTGTCACACTTTCAGCATCGAGAGGCAAAGCGGTCGAGTGGGTGATCCCCATGAGGGACGCCGATATCCACGAGGCGATGAGTGATAATCTTCGAGGGATGGACGACTCGGAGGCGTCGAATTTTAAGGTATGGATGCAGTGACAAATGATGAAATCAATGGGATTACGGGGTTGGATACATATAATCGTGACATAGGGTCAGTAAAACTTCAAAATAACTGATTAAGGCGACTCTGTTTACGACGATGGCGACCTCCACCCAGAACCTCACCGGAACAGTTCCCGAGCAGCTACGGTGTGCTCTTCGCTAACTTCTGTTCTTCGCTCTGGTTGTTCGCATTTGGATCGATTGGTGTTCTTTTGCAGGAATAGTGTGATTGTACTCGATTGCTTGTCTGTTTTCTTAGCACTCAATGATTCCCGATCATCCCTCTTTTCATACGAATTTGTATATGCAGAAGGTGTGTCTGTCGAAAGGCCTCCCCATCATCTCTTCATCTCTCGATGACTCCTTTTTTTCCTTCTCAACCCTGCCGTTGTTTTATCATGTTTCTCCTCCCCCGGCTATTTCTTCCAATTGTTTCATAAGTATTTCTAGTAAATCTATTTGTTCTATTTCGAATTTTCTCTCTCAGTTATATGCTCTTTCACAGGCTAATTGCATGTCCTCGATCTTTCAATCTCTTCCTCTGTGCCCTCTTCATCTTGTGTTAGCTCATTATGATTATTCCAATTCGGCGTGTAATGATTATGTTCGCCAGTATCTTTTTATCGCATTATAAACTTGATTATCGCTTCGAACCGCTTGGAAATTATTTATATTGGGCAAACGATCAATGGAGACCAGAATGAGAGAACACCATCTCAGAACAGCTGTTGTTCTGTTGTAAAAGAGGGAGATTGATGCAGGACAGAGAAGGGGAGGAAGGGAGGGAGGGAGAGAGCTTACTACGATGAATAGAGTTCATTGGTGAGCTCAACAGGGACGAACAAACACTTAGGGGAGAGCTGATATGTTCTGAGTGATTTGCTCTAGTCATAGCCGAGCAGGCTCAAGTTACATGATCATTGCAAGACAGCAAAGGTTATGGCACGGACCGGGGATCGAACCCGGGGCTTCCGCTTACCGGGCAGGTGTTCTACCACTGAACTACCCGTACCACCGATGCGCTTGCTCGCTGAGTGAATGATACTCTCAATTGGAGTC
>LS512467.1:651936-664742 GCA_900490845.1 Pristionchus japonicus | reverse complement strand
GTTCCCCCAGTGCGCAGTGATACGTCGTATCCGCGTAGCGAAGGATCAGTATGACTCCAATTGAGAGTATCATTCACTCAGCGAGCAAGCGCATCGGTGGTACGGGTAGTTCAGTGGTAGAACACCTGCCCGGTAAGCGGAAGCCCCGGGTTCGATCCCCGGTCCGTGCCATAACCTTTGCTGTCTTGCAATGATCATTAGGGGAGAGCACATCGAAGGCTCTCCGGGACGAAGCCGGCCTGCTTGAGAGTGACGGCGGCCAGGCACTTCAAGAGATCAGTCTGAATGGAGATTAAGATCACATCACAGGCTGTTTTTAAAACCCGATAACGGCGATCATAAAATCGTTCAATGAAAGAATCAAGTCGAGATGCAGACACATTTGAGACAATTCTCCTAAAAAAAGCCCCCCCTCACCTTAAAGGTTCTTCTCACACTACCATTGCTTGCTGTCATCATAAACCAAAGACTGTAACCGTACCTTGAACTGGGCGGTTCCCTCGTCGTCCAGCCCTCGGATGTGCTCGGAGAGGGACTCGTGGATGTCCGCATCCCGTGATGGGATGTACCACTCCAGCTGATGTCCTCTCTCGGAAGCTGAAAGAAGTTTTATGTGATCAGCATTTATAATGCCAATGAGTGCTGTTCTTTACTATACTATGCTGTACTTTTGCATACTTTTATACCTGCACTTTTGTCTCTTTAATATACTTTTACTATACTTTCACAATACTTTTGTATGTTTGATTTCGGGACTTTTGCATTGGGTTTTTCTGGGCGAAATTCCCCGAACATTGAATCTTATCGCCTACCTCTTACACCGCCTCGAGTCCTTGTGCCCGGCAGCACCCGATCCGATCTGTAGGAGGGACTTCTCAGATTCTTGGACGTCTCCCTCATCGTTGCGTAGAGCTCGCTCTAAATTGTTCAGATCATGACAAATACCTTAACTATTGTCGACCTTATTCTTGAAGTCCAAGTTGATGCTCACCTTGACAATACTGCAGGCAAGATCGGTGACGAGGTTGAGGCATCTCTGGAGAAGTCTATGGAGGTCGTCGTCGGCTGACCAGACAGCGACCGGCCGGTATCCCTCGGGTATCGGCCCTCCGCCGATCAAGATGCCATCCTCCTTGATGGCGATCACCTCAAAAAGAGAATTGTACATCAATTCTATGAGATCTTCTTAGATCCAACGGAAATCAGAATCGCTACCTCGATGGCATCATCTTCCTCCGTGTCAGGATCACTCTTGATTGTCGGGAGGATCGGCGGGCGCTTGAAGAGTAGTCCAGCAGGACCGTTTGAGGGAGTGGCCAGCGAAGGAGCAAGAGATCCGGAGGAAGAGGATAGTAGAGGAGGGAAGGAGAGACGGGGAGTTGCAAGTGGGTAAGGGTTGGTCGCAAAGCCACCATCGGCCATCTGAAGAGGTTGTGGGGGCACAGCAGCAGAAGAAGACTGGTCAACTCTCTGCCTGCGAGCCGCGAGATCTGAGGAGTCGACCATCCTGGGAGCGTGCTTGCGACCGGTTTGCTCAGAACTGATTGAGAGGGAGTCAAGTGGGGAAGGAACTGGAGCGACGACAGCTCTTTTCTTGGCTTCCCGGAGGCCCGAAGCAGGAGGAGCGACAGGATTGAGAATGGGCGAGTAGAGAGGCTGTGGCCCGACCGAGGCGGAGCTCTGAGGACCGGAATGCATGCGACCGGATACTGAGAGTGGCTGATGATGGGATGCCGCCTGGCTCATACCCATGCCATCGTCCTCCTCCTTCACATCTGATGACTGCCCATGGTCTGATGCCTGGACGAAAGACCCTCCGAGTGGCATCTGAGGTGCACCAACACCTAGCGGGTAGCCGAGAGACCAGATGGACGCGGGATGGACAGACGGCATTGCATATGACCATTGCGCATAGGAGGAGTGATGCAAGGGATGAGTAAGGGAAGGCACAGAAGGAGCATGTGACGCTTGACGATGAGGCGAGTGTAGATCGGGCTCCAGGTGTTGCTGTTGTTGCTGCTTGACGGCACTCTTCCGATGTGCGGTCTTTCCCGTCGCTCGCTTTGTCGTAGGAGGGACATCGGCTGAATTTAAATAGTAGATTCCACGCAATACAACAATGTTCAATCATTTCACAATCTGCTTAACCGATTTTTGACTTGCATTCGTTTTGCCTACTCACCGACTTCTGCGGAGCTATCGACGGAAGGCAAACGAGGCGAGCGAGTGGCGAGCGCTTCTGCGGCTCTCTTAGCAGCCTGAAAATGGTTCTGATTTCGATTAGATAAGAATGAATGAATGAATTTATCAGTGTCGCTTTTTGGGTGCTGATCAAGATGGGTATCAGAAAGGGGTTTGATCTTCTCATTTGATTTTCATTCGGCCAGGTTCGGGTGGGGGATCGGTCTTCTTTCCTTATCGCAGACCCAATTTATGGCTGGAGAAAGGGCTCCGATCTTCCGAACAGCGATAGGACTTGATGGCATCGCTCGTTGAAGGAATCTCACTAGATTGGAAGAGGTTCCAGGCGTGTTCTAGATTCTTCTTCGAACTTGAGTCCACCAGCGTCGAATGATCTATCTTTGAGCGAGAATCATTGAACCCAGAATCCGAGGCACCAGACATCTTAGCAGGTCATACCCATCACACGGTGACCACTCCGGCTTGGATGGGGATTCCTCTTGATTAGTCGTTGGCAGAGACGAGGGGTATTAGAGGAAACCGCGTTCCACCAGAGAGAAATGGAGAGGGAACCGCTCGCGACGACTAGCAAGGAATGGAATGATTAGATATGCAGCGTCCTATTTACATTTCGCGCTCTTTCATGCATCGCTTTTTCTCGGGGTCAACTGTATTGTTATATAATTCGTTCAGATTTCGTTCTTTCCATCCAATTGTGAGCATCAGTTCCATGGTCCCTCACCTCTCACTCTTTTTCCTAATCTCCACGCAAACAAGGGCGGACTTTGTAGTGGAATTGTAGTCAATGGACTCACTGCTCTCACGCGCTTATCATCTCTGCATCTATGCCCACGCACTCTATTCCTTCCCCCTTATCCCTCGGCAATCGCCCCATTTTTCCACCACATGCTAGGCCGAAAGCACAAGGTTATCCCTACGAGAAAAACCAGACAAGGGGGACATTTCTCCTTCGAAAAGGATACCATGGGAATGTGAGGATAGGTACGCAAGTGATCGACTCACCCTTGTGCCGTAATCATGTCCGGGTTGGCGTGTGGGGAGATTAGCCGTCGAGGAAGACGCCTTCACAGAGGAACGAGAGCGAGTGCTACTCGAGCGAGCACCAGGCGTTGCAACAGCAGACTTCTGAAATAATTTGATTCTTGCCATTGGCAACTAACTATTCGCTTCAAGGAAAGTTCGGTAACACGAAGGTCTAATATAGTATTACCTTGTTCTGCTTCTTCTTCTTCTTCTCTTCGATCTTCCGAGCCTCAAGTTCCTCGAGGATCAGCTAAACGGGGAAGATTCTCCTTGATACACAATAAATGACCCCGCTGCGAGCGGACTACGGAGTTGATATCGAGTTGTCGAGTGGTCACTGATTCATAAAGTTTTGCTTTCCTTACTCTGTTCTCCTCATCGATAGCGGCCGAAGGAAGAAAGATGTTCTTCGGTTCAATCCACTCCTCATAGCGCGCATTCCATTTCTGGCAATGTTTGTATGTTTGAGTTTTCCCGCCACAAATTTTCACTGCAATAGTCTAGCAAATGAACAAGCAAACCTTGAAGTGGGCCTTGTACAGCACGCCCTCTTTATCGACCTCGATCTCCACCACATTGGCGGGGTAGTAGAAATGGCCGTCCTTCGTGCACCACTTTACCATGACGTCCGCCTCGAGGGCGAACTGGGGCACGAAGCGGTCGTCTCTGAATGGTCCATTCAGGAGACTTTGAGGGGGACAGGGAGGTTTCAACAATTTCGATAACACTCAAGTCGCTCACATCGGTTGTGGGGCCTGTCCTGCCTGTTTTTCTCCTTCTCCAGCTCCTTCCGGAGTATCTTCGACATTCCTCTCTTCGTCCACAGAAGGAGGAAGCGAGGGATCGGCCTCGACGGTGGGAGCATCCTGTTGATGCTAATTTTAATATTATTTTAGTTTATATATAGCAAAATAATGATCCAATACTATCTTTTCATTCAAATCGCTAAACTGGGGCAAAAAGAGAAAACAACAATGGAGAGACTAACAGCATTCTCCGTTCCCTGGTCAACCTGATCAACCTCCTCGCCCTCAGTCTTCAATTGCTGGGTTGCTGGGTCCATTGCGAGTGAACTGAAGAGAAAAGAAAACAATAGTCTGAGGGTTCTCGTCATTTGGTCAAGCGAATAAAGCACGCGATCGGAATAAGGTGAGGAGAATTGTTAAAAAGACGATAACAAAATAGATTAGGCGAAATGAACTAGTGATAAGAGCGCAGCTAGAGAAGTGGCGCCAAAATCTGCACTTTCCCTTTCTACTCAACGTTCATGAAAAGGAGGATAGAGCGGCTGTACCCCTTCTTTTCTGCCTCTCGCTGTATAACTGGGTTAGGGCTCTCCTCTCGTCACCCCTTCTATGTAACCAAGGAGATGTTTCCTGTCGGGACTAATCCCTGACTGAACTCATCGTTTCTAAATGAAATTTCAAGAGTCACTCTGACTAAAACGTGGAGTATTTTATCGAGCAGAAAACACTACTCAAACAAATGATCATCGGAAGTTGGTGGTCAATTGGAGGATACAATATTGAAGAGTAACAATAAGCAAACATAACCGGTTGATAGGATGCCATCAATTGCTTACTTCTTTTCAAGAATCCAAAAAGTACAATGTCTGGGGTCAAATGAATTTAATGTGATATGGGATATACGATCGACAAAGAGTAGGATTATAATCGTCCTTGTGGAGGTTCTTCAAACAAAACTGGGTCATTCTGCGAAAGGTGAAAACTGCATTGAAAGAGAGTCGAAGATGGCAGAACGAGATTAAAGGAACAAAAACGAGGAGAACTAAGGGAAAATGCATTTGATATTACAGGCAGGGATTTTGTTCAGGGAAGTCTGCTGATTATCCGCTGATGTCGAGCATGAATTGGAGAGACCCTGGCATCTTTCCCTGGCACTTCTTTGCCAGTTTTGCGATCTCCAGCAACAAGTCGGTCTAAAATATCACATTGTTATTTAAAATTTCCTCACAATATCCTAAATTCATTAATCAATACTTCATCGGAGTCGATGACTTACCTTGCACTTATTCGATCGTCTATCGTCCAAACCACGAAGACACGAGTGAATCGCTCGATGAAGATCCACCTCGCGCTTGGGGATAAACACCGACTCTTCCTCGTAGAGAGGAGGTTCAACCTGCTAGTGAGAAGATCTAAGGAGGCCGTATCCTCTTAGAGACAAGGCCTGAGGAACGCACAAAACTATTCTTCTTCTAACTACACGTGCTTTTATGATACCCAGAATAACTCACATCTTGGCCTGCTACCGGAGGCACCCCGTACTCGAGCGCTGTCTTTTCAATCGTTGTGTACAGTTGGGCCTTAATCAAACAAATTATCACAATCATACTTGAAGACTCTACAATGTCAAGAAATAATAACCTTAAAGTAAGTCAGCTGGGCCGCGCTGTTGTCAAATTGGCCGAGATATTGCTGGAGAGGCACGTGAATGTCCTTGTCTCGCTTCGACAGCATAATAGGCACACAGTCTGCGCTAACCATCGCAGGAGGGATGCGGACTGGCTCATCATCATCGTCATTCAGCTCGATTTTGACAACGAACGGTCGCGGGTACCTCAGCTGACCGGATGCAGCTGTAGGAACGACTTGAGGCTGAGGAGTGGCTGCTGTAGCAGCAGAATCCAGTCCAGGAGGTGGACTGGAAGCCGGTGTATCCTCATTCCACGAGGCTTCCGTACCGTCTTCGCCTTCCTCTTCGACCTTCTCTGTCTTCATCTTCCGGGAAAATGCAGGGATGAAGGGACCATTCAACTCCGAGCTTCGGCTGCTGCAGGTCGATGCTGCAGCTTCGCTAATCGGGGACTGTTCTGGAGGACTCGATGCAGCCTGAGTCGGTTCTTCAATGGCTGCCGTAGCTGCCCTGGACTCCCGAGGACTTGCAAAGTCGGTAACCACAGAGTCGTTCGTAGGATGATGAGCTCTGGTTTCGACAGGGGTAGGAGCACGCGGAACATACGGAGCAGGGCTATCGTCTTCCGTGAGATCACGATGGTCTTCGGGCATGTCAGGGTCGTCGTTTTCAGCAGAATCGAACGATGTGAGTGGCTGATGAGTGACATCCGGGGGTGATGCGAGATGACCAGGCAGTTCTCCAGACCTCTCCGCCACATCATCAACCGATTCTTGAGGGTCCCCGAGACCAGAGGAATGACTGTCGCTCTCGGTGGAACTGGTGATTGCGAGTGATTGCGACATCGATTTGCTGTCCGTTGGATAACCGTGTGTGCTGGTCTCCGTTACTTCCTTATCAGCCTCCAGAGACTCATCGAGCAGGAACTCAAGAAGACTGAGTGGACTGATGAATTCGTCAAGCTCGTCGATCGGCTTCTCAGCAGCTGCGGAGGTCATCGGCACGTAGTTGGCCAGGCACCTCTCGAGTAGGGCCAGTCCACGGGCAATGAAAGCAGCGTCTCTTTGATATCGCTGAGGCTTCGCTTTGGGGCTAGGATGCACTGTGCTACAGTCTGTCTTCTCGAGGTTATCAGTGAATTGAGAGGTTGGGACGGGGACGGAAGAAGGAAGATTAGACTCAGGAAGAGCGCTTCCCATCTTTACGGGCGTGTCGATGTGACTTGGGACGGAGAGGGCTGGAGGAGCGTTACTTCCCGTCTTCAATGGGCTGTCGATGTGATGGCCACTCGCTCGTTGCGCGGGCGACGCACGGTTCTTAGCAGCAGATGGAATCGCTTGAGGTGGAGGTGGAGGAGGAGGAAGAGGAGAAGGAGGAGTGGCTTCTCCTGTGCTGGTCGGCTCTTGCTCCTCGGACTCTCCACTCAGTGGGTGTTCCAGCTCACCTGCAAAGGGGGTTGTTAATAGAGAAATCAAGAAAGGTCTTTGACGAAAAGGATGCAATTTTGATATGGACAACGGCCCAAAATCGAAAATCATTCGTGGTGTTGCAAAAGTTAATGATTGAAGGGCATAGCTCACCGGAATCCGAGGCGATCTCTGTCTCCGGTTGATCGAGGAGTTCGGAGAGGCCATGCGATAGACGAGATGCCGCGGGGTTTACACTGGGAGTGGTCAACAGAGCAATGATGGTTGGAGTCGAACTTGGGGACGCGAGGAGCTCTCCGGTAGCATCATGGGTGGACATTGGAACAAACGGACCGCTCGATTCGATCGAAAGCTGAGGTGGCCCGGTATCAGGTGCAGAGTGGTCACCTGAAATAGATATTGCTAAGTGTTTTTGAAAGTTTCGTTCAGTCGTTCGCTCATTCCACTATTTCGAACGATGCAATACCCTTTGTTCAAGAACCAAGGCTTGTTATATACGTTCACGAAAACTTGATTTATTTCCGACAATTTCCTTCTGGCTTTAGAAGCAATGAGGATCGGCATATTTTACTGTACTAACCAGCATTCGTGGCTTGCAGGCGAATATCATTCTTGGTGAGAGGACTATCGGTCATCTTTTGTTTACTCGCTACTGAAAAAATCTCAATAAGTTTTCAAGCGTTTGAATAGAACAAGGTCACACAATTAAGGTCAATTGATGCTAAATATAGACGCGATTACTCAGCATAGATCATTAAATTATCTCGTTTGTTTCAGACTAACTGACCCCCTTTCATGAACGCACGGTTACGATTGAGTTTGACTTGTGGCGTTTGACATTCTGCAATTCATAAACTTGTTGAAATAACAAGGCAAGAAGTTACTGCAAAGACGACACTCACTGTTAGTTTTGGGATTCGCGCGTGCTGATGTTGATGGTAACTTGCTCTTCTTTGTTTTAAGGAGAGGAGTATAATAGGTATCTGTGAAACAAGGAAATGCAAGCATTCTACGGGACATAAATTGACAATTTGATGCCACTCACTCATGTAGTTTGGCTGAATCCTCGCAGGAGGGGGAATAGGAAGTGTTACATCTTGCCTGTCGTTGGTGATTGGCGTTGAATTGAGCGTTGGAGGACGAGTTGGTAATTCGTTGATCCCATTCACTAACTCGGGGGAGTCGGAAGTACAATTCTCTCGAGCTGGGGGAGAGTCTTCTCGTCTCTGTCGTTTCATCGGAGGTTCTCCATTGGTTCTGGCTGGAAAGCGCTCATTATGCAAACGGTAATCGTTTCAATTTCAGATTCACACTTAATGTTTGTGCTTTCAAGAAGAAAAACCTGAAAGTTGATGAAACATTCACTCACGTTCAACGCGAACTGGGTGCTGGGCATGGTCAAGGCTTGCTCTCGGGAGTGTGGTTGGCTGGAATGATGAAAGTGTGGGATTTGTAATTGCCTGTTTTTCGGAAGGTATGGTCAGATACGGAAATAATGATGCCTAAGACTCTCATGACTTCTTAGTTGTTCGTATATTCTTGTATTCTTGACTAATTGCATTTCCGATGAATAGTCGGACTCACTTCATCGATGAAGTTCCTCTTCTTGGCTGCGTTGTTCGCATCCTCGAGTGCCTAAACAGAAGAAATTTCGAGAAATCTCCGATATCTATGTGTGTATTCTAGCGTTATAAAATACGCTGAAGCCATTTCTTCCAGTTCGAAACTACCTCCAACTATCTGTTCTTTTTATCAAGCATCTATTTCGCTGTTATTATATTAAAATTCAAACTGACTTTGCTCATCGCCTCAAGCTCTGGTGTATAGTTGAGAGGTTTGTCCTTCATGTCTGTGAGGTTCACTTTGTAGCGAACTTTTCCATTTTCTCCCTAGAAATTGTGTTTAACCTCTGGCCATCACCGACGGTTATTCACCGTAACGCAAGATATGAACGGTTTCTCTTCTGTTCGCTCGCGACTCCCCCTAGTTTTTTTCTTACTCAACTAACCTAATAACGATGTGTATACAGAACTAACATGGTAGCGGGCAAAGTAGGCTCCCTTGCCACTCTCGTCCAGGCCCTCATACGTGATCCTTCCTTTTCTGTTGGTTGCGATTGCATCCGACCGGCATCTCACCACCTCGCGCATAGAGAACGTTTCTTCGGGGCTGCAATACGAGAATACAATGCTTCGTAGTACTGATCTAGTTCTCCGGTAGAATGGCTGAGTTTCCTTCATTCCCAATAAGGTATTTCCAACCGCGGGTTTGGTGAGAGGGGATGAATGGAGGTTAGGCGCTCTTCCGGAAAACAAGAGAAGTACTTTCTTCGTTGAAACGTGCGGATAGAAACTGAGTATCGAAGTTCTACTATCCTCACCATCGGGACGTCAGCTCGGGCCGATCTTTTTCCTTCTCTCTTTCTCCATCTTCCCCCGCAAGTGGAAATGATGGGCCAGCAACATTGATTGGATCAGTATAGACTGATTGAATGGGCTGCAAATTCGAATTTGAAACTTTTTCCGCCTTTCAATGCTCTTTTTATGTGGTTCAACTTTAGAAACTGGAAAGAGAGGTCATACAATTAGGAAAAAAATTTCTAGAGTAGGATTTTGATTTTGGTTGATTTTGATTTTCTCGTGCAAGCCATTTGTCCACTTTCGTGCAAGAACAATGAAGTCATTACGCTTTTCGGGCATACTCTATCTGCTTACCGATTGCGGATCCAATTCCGGTTCGTTGTCAGTCTCTAGCCATCCCGATTCCATATCTTCGGTCTCCGAGCCGGCGAGGGGAAGTGTAGGCTATAAAAGTAGTTGAATAGATTCAAAAATAAATTGGCATGTGAAATTCCCACTGGCGAACCTTAACTTCATTCTAGAAATGGCTTGCCTTCTATAAACTACATACACGCCAACATACAGGGCTGGACAAAGTAATAATAATCTCTTGACACACAGAAGGAAAAAGCTGGAAAAGACTAGAATTGAAGTCAGCGAGCACTTACCGGTATCGAGTCCTCTAACGTCGATGCATTATCAGTTTCCACTCTTGCCGACTCATCTTCCTCGTCCTCGGTCGCGTTGACGTACGCACTTGAGGACTGAGAAATAAGTAGATTGATGATATCTTTCAAAAAACATAAAATCCACTACCACTTTTAGACTTACCACCAATTATCCTTTTCATCAAAGAGTTAGTCTAAAAACTGACCTTATTCTCTGCCTCCAGCTCTGGAGTATACTTCAGGAGTCTGTCCTTGACTTCTGTGTAGTACACTATGTAGAAACGGGGTTTCTCGTTTTTTTCCTAAAAATTGTTTTTATCAGCGCCACCGTAAGGCAAGAGGCATTCGATCTAAGATTTAAGACCCTTAATTACCATTTTGATTGCGTTGCTTGTCTTATCATGGTATTGGACCAAGAATCCTCTTTTGCCAGTCTTGCCTTTACCCTTCCCCATGATCGTCGCTCTTTCGTAGGGGGCGTTTGCATTCGGCCGGCACATCACTTCATCGTCTTTGGAGAACGGGGCTCCCTCCTTCAGTGGGAAGGATGGCCCAGCCTCATTGATTGGAGCGTGGTTGACTGGATGAATGTGCTGAAAAATATTAATAGCATTCAATTTTAACACTTTGTATCCTCATTCGTGACTCGTATCCTGACAATTTTTGCGCTCATGCCTAGTTTGTGGACTGCAATCACGCTATCGCAGCGCGTGTATTTGAATTGCTTTCTCTCTCATTTTTTTTTAAATTTGAGATTTTTCCAGAACGAGTTCTATGGTGAAAAAAAAGTAGTAAGAAAAACTTTTCCGGCTTTTTATGCGCACGTACATGATATGATTCAATCTCCGGACCATCTTCAACCTCCATCATTTCCGATTCGTACATATCTTCTATCGTCGATAGGGGAGATGCAGCCTGGAAATGCAAAAATCTTGTAACAATAAATAAAAAAACAACAAAATGCTGGACAATATTAGGCAAAAGAATACAAAATAGTATCAAGCAGATTAGATGACACTCACCCTGCTTTGGCTTTCGAAATACGCAACTGTTGCCTCCTCATCGTCTATTACCAGATACTTCCCGGGATCTTCGTTATTGTTTTCATCTTCTTCGCATCGTCGATCTTCGAACCCCGGATCTTCGTTGCTTTCATCCAAGTCGGATGCTCGGTCTTCGAACCCCGGATCCTCACTGCTTCCTTCCATCGCTAAAAATCATCCATAGCTGAAGCAAACAAAGGTATGAACTATGTCATTATCGGCTTCCCTCGTTCACCCACTGGCTAGAAAGTATTAGAGAACACAGGGAATGTCGAAAGCCAGACAATAAAACAATGACACGCGCGAAATGATGATTCAAATAAAACTGGCATGAAACTCGAAATACAAGCCGGGTGTGAGTGCTCCATCGACCCTTCACTGACAGATTAAAGAGTGAGAGATACTCTTGCAACGCACTCTTACCGCGCTAGTCTCTTTCATTGAAGTCAACGAGGCCAGTGGGCATATATGGCAACTATGGTCTAACTTATGACCACGTGAATTAGACGCGTCTGTCTTGAGTCCGCTTGACTATACGTATGAGAATGTATCCGAACTTTGTTTATGCCTACCACGGATAAATCATAAAGTGAGGGCGGAGTTTGCTCGGGACCATAGGGATAAAGAGTAGGCCATGATTCATCCGCCGAACAGACAGAGGAACAGTGTGGAGTGGAGAGAAGAAGCAGGCGTACTCTCTCGATCCTACCTGCCTCTTGTCGGCCAGGCAACCTTAGAATGTTTGAAGTGGATCAAGCGTGATCAGTTTCTTCTGCCCCACACAGCGGGCGACCAGAGATGAAAGGGTACCATGGGTCCACCTGGTCATATTCAGGGGAACAGACTAATCGAACAATAGCATGAAGTGGATCTCTGATCAGACTTACACCGAGACATAACTCAACAGGAAGAAATTTTGCGAGACTGATAGATGAAAGGGAGAGAGATCCACATTCCACGTTCCCAGACATCTCCGAAGATCCCAATGACTTCCTCCTTCTCCGAACTCAAAAAAACCCTTTAATAATGAAAGTGAAAGAATGGAAGGCGCCCGATGATCATAAGGGGAATACGAATGTTTGACAACACATGCACAACAGAATATAAAATGTTTGGAGGTATCTCAATACTTTGGCACTTCCTACATTACCCACACAATTCGCATGGAGGATAGGAAAATACAAATCACTGCCCAAATCAGACACGATGAGAGCAGAGCTCTCGAAAGATCCCTCGGCTGCTGTGTCTCTTTCAAGTTCGAACTTATCTGCTGACTCGAGATTGTTGGGCTCGACTCTCGATCCGTGCTATGTGAATTGTTATTTTGCAATGATCTGCTGACAAGTAAAGTGAGACGTTTTGCTTCTCAAGAGCCAGCTTACCGAGATTTCCCGAGAACTCTGACAGTCTTTCTCTTCCTAATCTCTCCAAACCCTCTCGGCTACCTCTGACCCGATGACCCTGCCATTAAATGTGAGTGGAGTGGCCAACTGTTCTTCCTCCCGCCTCCACCCTCTTCCCTTTCACTGCTACAATGTGTTCCTCTCTTCCAGACGTTTTTTTATTGCTGGGCCTCAACTAATGTGAGCAAATTACACAGTTAGATGCACCGTGATAACTGTTAAAGTCTCTTGTCGAAGTCGAATACTTTTTTTATAATTATTACTGAAACTATTTTTTTGATTGTCGTCAAGCTGAGATGGCTAGTAAAAACTTTGCCGCCCATGC
>LS512467.1:639001-651099 GCA_900490845.1 Pristionchus japonicus | reverse complement strand
GTGGATGAGATGACCCATTGCGATTAGAGAGCGAGAGTGAGGTGTACCGAGAAGAGGAATCGCGTCCTATCGCTCCTCCGCATCTTCACGACCGGGCCGGGAAAAGGGAAAAAGTAGATGGGAAAGGGAAGAATCTCCTACTGTAGCACACCATGATTTAGTCTCGCTGTCACTGTTTTCAGTAGTTTACCTCGTATAATCGATTGTATGCGCGTGTTCTTACTTAAAATCTGGGTTCACAACACTCCGCGCCCTCTCTTGCTCAGCCTCGGCTTTTGGCGAGCTCTCGAAATTACACGATTTGCTTTGTTTAAGATGGTTGTTTGTATTACTTCTCAGTCCGTTCTCTTTCAGTCAGCAATACACGAAACAATGGAACATTTCGAGAACCAAACAGAAGTCGGAACACCGGAGTCCGCCGAGGCAAGACCGGTAAGAGGCTTTCAATTAATGTGATTTCTCACTTGCCTTTTATTTAAGATAGTTGCATTTGCTAAAAACGATCTAGATGGAATTCGCATTCTAAATATATTTTAATAGTCAATGAACAAAAGGAGGTGAGTTATTTTACTTTTGTAACAATGACTTTTAATCCGTTGCTTCATTTTGAAGCATAAAATTTTTTAAGAAAAACATAGTTTATTCATAAATTTAATATATTTGGAGCGCCGTGCAGTGCGATGGATCGTCATGGACGACATCGACTCGGACAATGAATATGGAGAGGACGTGGAGATGCGCCCGGTTAGTCACTTAAGCCAGGGGTCTTTTTTTATTAGGTTGATGCATAAGTTTCTTTCTTTTTGTTTTCTTCAATGTCTGCTCTCCTGCTTTACTTGACCCAAAATCTTTCTGAGCAAATTTTAGGGGGTTGGTCTGGGATCACCGCAGTATGTTTGTGCCGAATCACGAATGCGTAGAATAAGAGAAAATTATTTTTGAATGTGAAGTGAGAAAAAATGGAAAATATTTGCTGTTTGGAAGAATCTCGTTCGTAACCTACTGTATTAGCAGCCGAAGTCTCAAAATTAAGCCCTTTCAGGGAGTGATAGGGGAGCACCAACTTGTTCGTTTGAGCACAAAAGATCTGGTTTCCAGCCTTTGCGGGAAGCAGGGAAACGCCAGATTACTCATTTTCAACTTTCAAATTTTGACCTATGTCTTTCAAAAAATGCAGTTCTCGGCAGGGTAATCGTATTCCCTTACAAATAAAATGTGAAACTAGACATGCAAGCTACTACAAATTTTCAGATAGCTGATCTTGACCGCTCCTTTAAAACGACTAGGAGGTTGCATAAATTGTTTTGAATTATTTTCTGAAATTTTTTATTTCGAATATGGAGGTTGTACAGGCGGGTGAGGTGTACTAGAAACCCAATTCCACCGATAAATGATCCCTCGTTGGTTATGCTCTGCAACCGAAACTTGAAATCGGATGTAGCTCCCATGCCCGCGGAATGGCGATTGAATGAATTGTCAGTGCGCACATCGGCCACTCACACTTTGGGCGCACCGTACTCCCGTCTCAATGAACAGACTGACTTTTGGTAAAGTGCGCTATAAAGGTTATCCTAGCCCTCACAGATTACAGAAAACCGGGAATCAATTGGATGCATGGCGAGTTAGTTGTGGCCGATCTCCTAAAGTTTCAAAAAAGAAAGAAACTTTTGCATCAACCGGATAGTTACTTAACTCCTAGTAGGCCTATTGAAAGTCTTACTTGTTTGTTGATCTGTCACCTACTAGGAGATTTACTAGGTTCACCCTTTGTATTCCATGAGCAGAAGCTAACCGAGATGTAATTGTAGTCGATTTCTTGGTTGAACTATTTGCGGTTGGGCGTCTACGTAACACAGGGGGGCGGGTGGGGGAGGAACGCTCAAGCTTTCATAGGACTTTTAGGGTAAACTATACCTCTCCAAGCTGTTGCATTCCAGGCCGAACCCGTGTACCTCGAGGATGCCTGGATGAGGAGGACGTGGAGATGCAGCCGGTGAGTTACTTTGGCGTGTCTTTATAGTCTGTCATCTACTAGGCGATTTACTAGGAAGCCTGCAAGGACTTCAATAACAGAGTTCAGCGTTTCTCTTGTTGAATTTCCAAGAGAAGAAACCATTGTGGTCCGTTTCCTAGTTGAAAGGTAGGCGGTTGAGTGTCTACATGTCAAAGGACCAAAACGTCCAATCTAGGGTTGGTGAGAGCAATCGATATTTGGAATTCCGACAGAAAAGTCAACGATTTGGCTTAGTCGGAATCGAGAATCGACTCGGTGACTTCTAGAGAGAAAGTCGGAACGAGAGTCGGATATCAGATGCCTCGGATCCGATTTTCGTTCCGACTTGGTTCCGACTCTTCCGTCCCGCGAAGGGAAGAGGATCACGCAAAAGACCTAGACTCTCCCCACTCTTCTCTCCCTATGCAAATCAATACTTCTTCGCCCCAATGAGAGTCAAAAGAGTCTGAGCAAAGTCGGAACAGTTGAACCAGACCGACTTTCGCCCTTTTCTCTCTCGATGGCAGGCCACTAAGTCGATTCCACAGCGGGTGGACCGATAACTAATAACCGAGTCGATTTCGCCAACCTTACTTTGGATGATTCCCTTTCTTGTCGTTTACTTGCCCTTTCTTTATATCTGTCCAATCTCCTGCTTTCCAGGCCGAGCCTGAGGATGCCTCATCGGATGATGAGGAGGAGGACGAAGATGAGGACGAAGAGGAAGATGAGGCTCAAGCCGCGCCGCAGCCTCGCTCTTCGACCCCGCCCGATAAGTGAGCTAATTGCTATTTAGCCGAAAACTGACCTGGCCAATTTGACCATGTTAATAGGCCGTTCGTAACCTGCACGAAAACTTTAGTTTTGATAAGATGACGGGGGTGAAAGGGGTTTGAGACACTATGGTACCCATTCAACCTAGAAAGTTATGAAAAACTGTAAACGATAGTGGTATGCGTTGGTATTCTCCGTTTTGCAGTGCGTGCTCGATTGTTTTCCGATACAAGGTCGGAGACATCGTCGAGATCAAGTATTGGAAGAACCAGCTCCACTACGAAGCCAAGATACTGAAACTGTGCCGGACCTCCGACGGCACGGGCCCCGCCTACCGAGTCCACTTCACCGTGAGTTCGAACGATTAACTTGTTCAGAGAAATGTGAATACAGTTTAAGGGGCATATTTGGTGTTTCCCTGCTAGACTAAATGAAAAATTGCTCAATGGTTACGCCCTAGCGTTATCATCGACTTGTCAATGTACATATCACTTGTCAGCTACTTCTTTCTGTTGCCAATTGGTGAACGGGGAAGAGGGTGATGATCTTATCTATCGAGACGTTTCGATCGTTCCGATCATTCACCAATTGGCCACACAAAGAATAAACTAATGCATGAACCCACGATGACGGGAATAATTGTGCTACCCCTACTAGTGATTCTTAACTATTGCTTCTCAGGACTTCGGGCCGAAGTGGGACGATTGGGCGGAGGAGCCGGAGGTGATGGTGCTCACTCCGGAGAGAAAGCAGGTAAGGTCTTGATGATACCTATGGATGAGTCTCAATCGGTCCTTAGGTTAGTTATCCGTACTACTCGATATTGTGTAAACTCGTTAAAGAAAAGCTAGATGATGCTATGTCCGTACGTTCTTGCTCTGAATCAGGGGAAATTGATTCAGTTTTCCGTCTAGTAGTTCTTTATGAAATAAATATCTTTCAGGCGCTGGCCGCTGAGAGGAAGGCCCTCATGACGAGGAAGCGGACGACTAGGGTAAGTTTACTCGTTTCAAGACCGTAGAGTTCTTGCAATTACCCTAGAGAAGAAATTTCAAAAAGATCTTGAGAAACAGTTTGCTATTTTGGTAGGATAATTAAGTTATTTCTTTCCAAGTTCTTGCATGATTGCCAAGATTGCCCTGTTCGTTCTGCTAGATGTTTTAATGTGATCGAATTCGTCCACATAAAGGGGATTCTTCACCGATCTTACCAATAGCCTCTCTGAACTGGTTTTTCTCTCATAACAATTGTGTGTTTGAATGGCACATGCGGCCGGGTTGACAGACACCGAAGGACGAGGGAAAATGAGAAAGAGGGAGGGTGGGGCAGAGATGCAAAGACGCGTCCCATTGATTCGCGCTGTGTGAGCGAAAACAAGCGCGCTCAGTGTACAACGATAGCTTCAAACTAGGAAGTGCGAATAAGAGGCGAATAAGGTCTACCTAGCTAGAATAGAACTGTGAGGGCATTACATTTGGAGACGAAAAATAAACGTCCAGCAAATTCAAAACTTATTAGCGATTTAGTAGCTAGAAAGTCGAGAAAACGCGAAGGAAGCTTCTTTTATGTCAAAGTTATGGATTTTCGAAATCACAAATATCTGGAAACGACAAAGATTGGAGAAGACAAACGCTTTAAGATCTATTGCAGGCGCCTAAGCGACGAGCTGCCTTCTCAGCCAACTGAAGGTGAGAATAATTATTAATGTTCTGTAAATCGAGAGATAATAGTCCGGGAAAAAAAGTTCGAGTTCCAGCGGTTGGGCTTCCAAGCGGTTGGTTTGAGTTCCAAGAGGTTGGACAGAGTACAGTAAGTGATTGGATAGAAAACCAAACGCTTTTTTGTGGGAAATATGCACGTGTGCATGGAAATAGTGGAGAGTGGTCATCATAGGGCTTGAAATAAAACCAAGCTCTAGTTTTCCTTTCATCCCCTCTCCCCGAACCAAGGGCTTGAGTGATAGAGGCGAGAAACGAAGCTTTTTGGAGCTTGATCATGCATCCATAATATATAACTCATGACGGAGTTCTCGTTTCATTTCGGGCTGATGATATTTTTCTTCCACGCTCTCGGATAGAATTTTAATTTTTATTTTCTTTATTCAAACTGTATTTTTGCAGATTCATCGACACCACTTCTCGTCGTCTTTCTGGCTCTCTGGGTCATTCGTCACTCTCTTCGATTCCCGCACATGAGTTCATTCTGTTTTTCGAATCTCTCCTACCTCCATTCTCCTCCCTCGATTCGACTATTGGCAGCACATCATTGCATTATATTTTCCCCAATGATGGGAGACCGGAAGAGTTCACCCTTACAAGGGAACCGCAAAAGTTGTCCGCGTTCCCGTCAAAATTCATTATGACAGGTCGATAACCACCCCTCAGGGGATCCCAGAACCGTTTTCAAAACCTGCTATTTTTGATTCCTTAGTAACGAAAATCGATCATTAAAATTCAATGGGAAATCTATAAGCTCGGCGCTCTAAATAGTCTCAGAATCTAAAGGGCTAGAGAGCATCACCCCTCGTAGTGATGTGGATAGTGTCCCTAGCTATCATTTTGAAGGTAGTGGGTTCGAGTCCCCCTTGCTGCAAAATGTTTTGCTGCTTTTTTGTCGCATTTTCCCAAATTGTTATGAGCGACTATCTGAGATTTTGAACATACCCGTGGCACTAGGCCAAAAAGGCTATTTGAGGGATCCGGCTCATACTTGCACAGGTGATAGTGCTCGGTGAGTTGAGCAGAGGGACCACATTAGAGACGACCGCGACGCGTCTGTGACGCGCTGGAGCGTGGGAAATTTGAAAATGAATTTTGACGAACATTTTCTAGAGGCGCTGAATCGGTTCAATATTGGCACCATTCGACTCCTATGCGCTTGATGATCGTTTTGCATATTGCTTTTGAGCTGGCGCTATTTCGTAGGGATGACGAAATCCAAGATTATAATTTACAAAAGTTAGTATAAAATCGGGGTTTCTACTTTGCCAACTTTTTATTTTTGAATATGATGCTCCTTTAATAGTAGCACTAAATAAAAATTTAAAATAAAAAATTTCGGGGTACCAAAACCTACTTTCTGTATTTTCTGTAAATATCACTGAAACAAGAGAATGTTCGAATTCCTTCAAAATGCGTGGACGTGTAGTACTCCTTGAGTGCGGCACAGCGCCAACATATTTAGTGCTTTTGGTTCGCTATACGCTGAAATACAATGTATGTTTCAATGAAACGTAACCCAACCGACTTTGCTCTTTCGCAATCAATCGATACCAATGATAGCGCAAATAACGCGTACTACTATTGTGATGATGCCTATCAAGTTTCAACCCGATCGGATTCCAAACCTTAGAGAAATTTTACATTTTCAAATTATATTGATTTATCGATTTTTCTCAAAGAATAGTACATGGATCTGGACGAAACTTGTTGTGTATGGTCACAGTCCTAGTGCGTGCTATTTGCACTATCACTGGTTTCATTTGATTGAGAAAGAGCAAAGTCGGTTGAGTTACGTTTCATTGAAACATACATTGTATTTCAGCGGAGAGCGAACCAAAAGCACAAAATATGTTGGCGCTGTGCTGCACTCGAGGAGTACTACACCTCCACGCATTTTGAAGGAATTCGAACATTCTCTAGTTTCAGTGACATTTACAGAAAATACAAAAAGTAGGTTTTGGTACCCCGAAATTTTTTATTTTAAATTTTTATTTAATGCTACTACTAAAGGAGCATCATATTCAAAAATAAAAAGTTGGCAAAGTACAAACCCCGATTTTATACTAATTTTTGTAAATTATAATCTTGAATTTCGTCATCCCTACGAAATTGCGCCAGCACAAAAGCAGTATGCAAAACGATCATTAAGCGCATAGGAGTCGAATGGTACCAATATTGAACCGATTCAGCGCCTCTAGAAAATGTTCGTCAAAATTCATTTTCAAATTTCCCGCGCTCTAGCGCGTCTCAGACGCGTCGCGGTCGTCTCTAAGGTGGTCCATTTGCTCAACTCACCGAGCACTATCACCTGTGCAAGTATGGGCCAGATCCCTCTAATAGCCCTTTTGGCCTAGTGCCACGGTTATGAAGAGATTTGTTCAAAATCTCAGATAGTCGCTCTTATGCGGCTGTTTTCACTACAACGAGAATGTTAAGATATTCTTCAATTTTACCAAAATTGTTGCAAACTCGTTACACTCTTTTTGTTCTATGAGGATCGCTCAATCGATTCTGCCATGGCAAGAGTGATCTGTGGGTAGCATGCTAGTGAAATCGGCAAAAAATATCTTCGAAAATGCAGCAAAACATTTTGAAGCTAGGGGGGACTCGAACCCACTACCTTCAAAACGATAGCCAGGGATACTATCCACTACACTACGAGGGGTCATGCTCTCTAGGCCTGTAGAATCTGAGACTATTTAGAGCGCCGAGCTAACAGGTTTTCCATTGAATTTTAATTATCGATTTTCGTTACTAAGGAATCAAAAATAGCAGGTTTTGGAAACGGTTCTGGGATCCCCTGAGGGGTGGTTATCGACCTGTCATAACGGATTTTGACGGGAACGCGGACAACTTTTGCGGTTCCCTTGTTACATACCCCTACTAAGTATCATGCCCCATTTCTCTATTGATTCTCAAAACGCTCATCCTTTCTGCATCTTCTCGAATCTCTCCCCCATTCCCAGTGTCACGGGCGTTGTCCTTTTCAACAGTGTGAAGTACTCTCAGTTACATAAGTAATCTTTGTCGATCCCTTGTTTCTTTCTCTCGGTGAATTCTTCTTTCCTCTTTCTTTTCCTCCTTCTTCTCTTTCTCTTGGTTTTCCCACATGACTGATTCTCCTTATCTTCCTGATTCTTCATGTTCAATTATTTGTTTTCCTTTTAGGATTCATTCTGATTGTTGATCTTCCATCTGTTTTATGCGCTTTTTCTCAGACCGAAACTCAGTTTTTTTTTCATTTCCCCATATTTCTCCTTCCTACCCGTGCTGTTTTTCGTGATGTACGCAATAAATGGTGTCGAATCGGCAGAGTTTACTTCTTCCGTGTTAGTAACAGTGCATCCCATGGGATTGAGAACGGAATCTTTCACAGCTGTTGTTGTCTCCTTCCTCCTCAATTGGTGCTAAATATAGGTGCCACTCATACCCTCGGGGGAACAACTCTATGGCTACAACGAGACAGAGAGAGAGGGAGAGTATATTGAGGAGAAGATATGACCTAGACCGATTAGAGGGAAGGGTAAAGGGAAGGGAACGAACAGCTGCCCCTATCTCTCACCACGATCTTCACGACCGGGAAATGGAGAGCCGATTACTATATTGTGTGTGGTTGTCTGCCGTTTCTTGCTAGTAGTTAATCGCGATTTATCGATTTAAATGGCGCGTTTTTAAAAGAAAGTTGGTTTCAATTCGTTCCGCGTACTACCTTGATCAGTTTTCACTTCGTGTGAACTCTCAGAACGACTCGATTTGCGTGTTTAAGCTCGAGAACAAACAAGAAGAGAGAAAGCAAGAAGCACACAAAAAAGTCAACACAATGGTAGGCGCGTGAGCGATAGCTGTTTATGTAACCCCCCCCCCCCCCCCGGTGGCTGACAGATGCACTGACCTCATGATCTGTGGCCTGGGAGGCTGTCACAATACGCACTCCTCCCCACCTTTGTCATCGACCGAGAAATAGGCCTACTTGACTCCTAGATTTTTACAACAAAAAAATTAAAACATTAAATTCATGAATAAACATAAATTATATAATTCACACATCGAAAGCCTGACCTAGAAAACCGGAACAGTGGCCTACGGTACCATGAGCCGGCACATAATGGTGATAGAAACATATCACACACTGAAAACGGCCAGCGACGCAATTTAAGTTCTCAGGGAAAGGCGCGCGCGCAATTTCAAAAACTACCGTACTCTTGCCTGAATCACGTATCTTTCCTGATTTTCGTAACGAGAACCGCATTGGACGTCCGTGAAATAGTTGTGCCGTTGGTGTCGTTCCTGAGTTTAGCAGAGCACATTTTGCAGCTAAGTTTCTACAGCGCAAGGTCTTTCCTCGTGCGCTTTACTTACGGTGTAATTGTCAATTATTATCGTGATTTTTTTGCATTTTTAGCAATTAGTGGTCCCTTTTTCGACTAATTTCGTCCCTCGAGCTCCCCTGCTGGGTCTCAGCTGCGTTAGAGCACGTTAAAGTGTCGATTTACCAACTTGCTCGCCATGTTCAGCCGTATAGTGATATTTATTGACCTGCCGAGCGCATTTTGTTGTATTGTGCGCGTTTCGAATAGACTGATTGGCCCCCAACACGCTCGCTCGTTATCGCCTCCGATGGGCTTTGATGGAAAACGTGACTTATCACTTCAAGTTCACGCTCTTTTCTTTCCGAGTTCACAAAAAACGTCAAATGTGACTCACCGTGACTAGTTTTAGGCCACTTTGTAAGTATAATCTCCTATCAGGCAAACTGAACCACTTCAACGTCGAGAATCATGATGCTCCGAAACGCCAGGAAGCGATCTGTTAAGAATGGCAATGAGGTCAGTGTTGTACTGGATGTCCCTTCTTGATACCCCTCTTGATATAGTGACAGTCGACGGTACGAGGTCGATTAGGGGCCAATAAACTCAACTAGTAATGTATTCATTATGCGTTGCCCATTTCGATGCTTTGTGCTGGCCCAAACATTATAAAATGATAATTACAGCTACAATCCACCGATACCAACTCGGTACAGCTGCCGAAGAAGGACAATAGGTGAGATACGTTCCATCATTAAACCCACTAGGTTTCTCAAAAAACAAAATAAACAGTATTTGTTGTCCATAAATTCAATAGCGTTTCTTCAACAACTTATATTTACTAATTATTGATTATTTTCTATGCGTAAACTAGATTCAATACAAGGTATCTAAAGTTATGCTTACACTTTTTTACACCAACGCTTTAAGGAACGGGTTGTCGTTGAGGGTGGCATTCCATGTTGCTCTTTCGTTCCATTGTGCTCTTTCAGAAGCGAGCCCCTATTCGCCACTGGCGACATTGTCCTGGCTAAGCACCTGGATGTGACCACAGCCGTCTTTTACGCGGCCGAGATCCTGAAGATTAAGAAGAGGAATAAAAAGTTAGGCTACTGGGTCCGATGGCTGGTGAGTATTTTCAACGACAACTTGATCTCGATTAATAAACTGCTATGAACTCTCCGATACGAAGACATTTGTTCCTTCGCAGAACTACGACGACCTCTATGATGACGAGTGGATTCCCTTCTCGTGGGCGGTCGAGCACACCAAGGAGGAAGAAGCAGAGCAAAAGGTAAATTGTACAAAGAAACTGATGCGATTATGAGCCAATATGACTTAGAAAAACGGGCGAGACGTTTGAAATGAGCCTATTCTTCCTTATCACTTTTTTTAATTTGGGTAGATTGCCTAGGATATCCGGCTGGGTATACTTGTTGAAGAGTTATTGAGACGACGTAGCAGGACTATTCCCCCCATAAATGGTGACCATTTCGATACTTTCATGGTCACACTCGTTCAGAGACGCGAGGCCGCTCTGGCCTCCACCTTAACGCCAGCCGAAGAAGCCGAGGAGGACAGAAAGTGGATAGCGAGACAGAGTGCTCGGGCAAGCAAGGTAGGACGAATTCGGAAAAGATTGCTCTTCTCATTCCACACATTCCTTCGATTTGAGGAAAGATGCCTAGAGGCAGGTTGATTTAATGCTTCGTTGCAGCTACCGTCCAAGAAGGCCCGCAAGACCTCTTCAACCTCTTCGGCTCAGCAGGGCCGACAGCAGCAACCTCCGGCGCCCAAGAAGACGAGAAACGGTCGCGTCGACCCAGCAGCAGTCTTGCCCGACCCGCCCGCTCCCAACCCCTACTCCCGAGTGTATCGAGTGAGTCGATCTGGACACTTGATCTACTTACGCCATATTAAGCGAAAACAAGGTCACAAACTAGATGGAAAGCAGTACGACCCCAGTCGCGTCGTCAGTTTGTTACTAATGCGAGAGATCCCCGATGATTTATAGGCAGTTGGCGCACTTTGAACATCTTAGTGTTCTCTCTGATCCATTGAGTGTGTCATTTGTAGTGTTACTGAAACTAGTTATGCTTAGTTAAACGTAGATTTTGCGCCTTACCTTACAATTGTTAGCAGTAATACGATGGGGGCGTTTGACTCTCTTTGCCTCTCATATTCTCTTGCTTTGCCTGTCCGGCAAAAGAAAACTTATTATTGAGTGAAGACGTTGGTTGCTTTTCGCCATACGCAAATGCGCTGACGGAATGTTCGACAGATCAAAACTAGAGATAAAGTGAAAGTGTGTGCGTGTGTGTGAGAGACAGAGAGAAGGAAAGGGATGAAGGGTCGAAAAAGCCAACTTATACGTAGAATAGGGACACGCGAAATGCTCTCAGGGACACGAAGCAGTTGTATGTAGAGATCAGAGGAATCGAAGGTTGGGAAACGAGGTGCTAATGAAACCAAGAAAGAGATCATTTAGAAAAGATGAAGATGAAAATATGCTTGAGTTGATGAAGTCTTATCCAAGTGATCTACTTTCCTATACAGATCAACAGGAAACGATTCATTTGACCAAGATGGCTCTTTATTGATATTTTAGTCGAATCAGAGCACTTGTTGCAGACTCCGAAGAGACGACGACTCTTGTCTCCCAATCCATCGCTCGATGGCAACGACACATCTGCCGGTGAGTGGCAAATTTGTTGGGAATAGCTGATTGAGGAGATCGGGTTCCGAACAATAGTGATTCAGAGGGCCATGACGCTCAAGATCCGCCTCGTCAACCATCTGCGCATGAGTCATCAACTTCATCCACGAGAGGTGCTAATCTCTTGATAGTTTTTAGAGCTGTTATAAACTTTCAAAGGTGTTAAATATTGAATATTTAGAAACTAGCATTTCAGACGACGCGGCTGGCAATATCGAGCTAATGAATGAAGCTATCCTCGACGACCCTGAACATCTGGACGCTGCGATTCCAAGTGAGCAGCCTTGAAATTTAGATCTTACGAAATGATGAGATTTTTAATGATGATGAGAAGATGATGAGAGTCTCGTAATTTTGCACGCTTTCTAGTTTCTGAGAAATTATGAGAGTTTGGATTTGGATTTTAACACATTTATCAAGAGTAGGCTCTGATGTGCATGGCAGGCCACTTCTGGCTTCTTGCTTGTCTCAAGAAAGTGGGTCCGATAGTTCGCATGAAGAGGTCTTTCCATCTCGCTTGGGGTCTTCCACGTCTTCTTCTAGGCCCTCGCGGGGTCCATTCGATCACAGTTCTGCTCCACTTCAAA
>LS512467.1:584826-617779 GCA_900490845.1 Pristionchus japonicus | reverse complement strand
GAAGATGCGAATCACCATGGGTTGGAATCTCATTTTTGACCATCGGAAATCTCTCAAATGGGCCCCCAAAGACTTTCAATCATTGTTTCTGATAGTTTTCGATAACTTTCAGCACATTTGGGCGCAAATGGACAGGTTAAAGTGTTTGTTTTCTGAACGAATCCATGGGTCGGGACACTAAAGTGCGCCCCCATTTTTTCCCCCTCCCAGAATTCTTAGCTTTTTTGCAGTTTTGTAGGTCCATATCGATACTTCAAAACGCCATAGGTCGCTTTTTGGGGAAATCATTATCCCCAGGGTACCACCATATCGTAGGGCACCCGACCGCTCCGAACCAGCGCAAGAGCCAGGAATGAGTTTATATATTTTAAAACTTTGCTCGAGGCTTCCTCTTTCCATTGCCGTCGAGAACGAGTAAAAATCTTTACTTTGAACGGACTTATGATTTTTCTTGTGAGGCGAGTTTTGAGAAAAATCAGAAAAGTGACCGCCTTTGACCAACAGTAACTCAGGAATGAAATTTTTTAAAAATAATTCCTAAACGGATTTGAAAAGGGCATCCTTCAGGCTATTCGTAGTGCATTTGGGGGGCCCGTAGGAACAACTTTTGGCGTACCGCCGCGGGGCCTCGAGAATGGGTGATTCTATCGCGATTCGTCTCTTATGATATTCACGTCAACAAACTCAGGTGCTCAACTGAGGGTCGATGCCGGTCGCGATGCGCCTAGCCACTCTGCTGCTCGCGCCGACTCCCCGTCGTCCGATGTCATGACCACTCGCTCTGGTCGCCGTCTCGGCAAGGCAGCCGCGCCTCCGAGGGCGGCTCCGCCTCCTCCCAAGCGGAAGCGAGCCGCTGCGCCGTCGCCTCAACGCGAGAGGAAGCCCCAGAACATCAAGCCCGACCCCGAGGAAGATCTGATGATCCTTGGGGAAACAGTGAATGGAGTGTATAAGGACAGAAAGGCTCTCGCCCGAGAGCAAAGGGAGGCGCGGGCGGGCACCTCTGCCGTGCCTGAGATGGAAGCCGTGTTGGTGCTGGCGCGTGACATCACAACGCACGGTCCTCTGCAGATGTGCTTCGAGGGAGTGAACCCCGTGGGATTGCTGGTCTATATGGTGCGTTTTTTATTGTATACGAATGGTGGAAAAAATAAGAAAAGTAGCCAAAAACACTGAGTGGTCTATATATGGATATGGTTGATCTCAGGACAGTTGAAAGAGTCGAGGCTGATGATAGCTGGGTTATTATACATTGTGAAGAGGTTCGCGAAATTGTATTGAAATCAGCATATCAACCATAGGTAGTAAGAGGCAAAAATTTGATTCGTGACACAAATGTGTATTTTTTCAGAAGGCATTCTTGAAGAAAATAGAAGAAGCTGCCGCCAGCAATGGTATCACACTTCCCGAGGGAATCATGAACAATGCTCCTGCACAGGTTGGCGTGGCCTTTGAGAAGAAACAATTCAAAAGATCCATGTGTACAGATACAGTTCACTGTAAAAGTTTTGAAACTGTAGCCTTGCTTGGCGAAAAGTACGAATGAAGCTCAGATTTCTCAGGCCGTTGTATCTGATGGTTCCCTCAAGGAGCACCAGATGGTCCTCCCTCACTACTATGGGGGCTTCCACCGAGTGCTCACTCGATGTCTCCGATGTCTGCCGGAGAATATGCCGACTCTCAACTTTAAGGTAATTTTTTTATTGTTTCATCTATTTTATGTCCGGAAGAGATCATGGAGTGAAGTGAGATTGAAGGATTATGGATTGCAAAATAGTAATGAATGTTTTGAAGGTTGATCTTCTCCGGCTCACTGCTCAACTGACTATTGACCATGGAGGAGTTGTCAACCCTGAAGTGTTGAGGACTCTCAACCTGTAAGGTGCTGGAGCCCGGAAACTCCTCATCTAGTCTTCCCTTTGCTCTGTTCTCCCTGTGTTGGAATCATTGGAGCATTCAGTCTAGACTTCGCTCTCTGGTTTCCTTATCCCTTCTCAACTCTCTAATTATGAACATCTGTTACCTTCCCTTCTTTCAGTACTTCGAATTCCCATTGCTCTTGATTGCTCGTTGAAAGTGATCAGTTCCAGTTATAAGTGTTAATCTCAGCTCTTTGATTCCATTTAATTCATCTTCGTGTATGTTAGATACCGTGTTCTTTGCCTCTTCGCAGAGAGCTTCAATAGTGATTTCTTCATTTCCCGATCTTTCCCCGTCCGTTTTGATGCCTTCCCATCTTGAATCCTCCCTTCGATTTCTTCAATTACTGTTGTTTTGTTTACAACAGTGTCTTCTCAAATGCGTACTATTTCCTTATTGTGGTTTAGAAGCATCAGAATGGCGTTGTTATGGTTTCTTGTTGATGCAACCTAATTTCACACAAATTCACAATGCAGTCAATAAATACATTCTCGGCATAAATATTGTATTTCGCATAATCTACCATGATTCTCAGTGTGAAAGACCCGCCGGTGAAAAAAGCACATGGTGACCCACCGTATTCTGGTTAAATCACACAGAGGAACGTCCGTTCTAGACCTCAAAACCCTAGGTCTTGAACGGAAGTTCCTCTGCAAAAAAGTGGATTCTAATTTCTGTAACTAACCGAAATTAGATTCGAATCCACTTTTGCCTTCCTCTTTTTTTCTAAATTCTGGCAAAGCTTCGGTTTTATGCTTTAAAAAAGTCAGATGGGAGTCTGGCTTAAGGTGACGAGTCATTGAACTTCTCGAAGCCAGAGCCCGCGAGCCAACCCAAACCCACCGTACTCTGGTTAAATCACACAGAGGAACTTCCGTTCAAGACCTCAAAGCCCCTAAAACTTACAGTACTTTGATTCGAATCCACTTTTCACTTCTCTTTTTTTTTTGAATTCTGGCTAAATTCATATTTTGTGTTTTAAAAAAGTCAGTTGACAGTCGGGACTAAGCTGAAGCGCCATTAAAGCAGTCGGCGCCAGAGCCGGAAAACAGTCAACTGCGCACAAACAGCAGAAAGGGGTACACCACCTTGGGTTGTTAAGCTGTCACTCCGCAATGCGTTTTTCTCATCTCTGTCGCTTCATTGGATCGTTATCTTCTTCTTTTCTTCACTAGTTTCATCGATTTTCGCCGGTTCTGCGTTAGTGTGTCCTATTCGTGACAGTTCTTGGTTAGCCACTGTATTCTACCCCTTAAGTTCGTCTTATCAACGTATTTTGCCACTCCGAGCGGCTGTTTAGTGTCGGTTTCCCTTTCCTTTCAGGATTCGAGATGATCGAAATGGAGGATATCAGCGAAGAGGAGAGGGATGAATCGGAAAGCGAGGAGAACAGCGAGGTCAGTGTTCTGTGTCGATTAGTTTTCGTCTGTTTTGGGTCATTCCGTCAGTATCGGCTAAGAGAAATTGAGTGTTCCCCAAAACTTGAATGAAATTGAACAACACTCAGCTCCTTCCGCCTCGTCTTTCATGAAAATAAGTGATTTATTGCCTCTCACTAGACGTTAGTCGAGCCTTAGGTGCAAATCCTCCCGAAATTTGAGATTCTTTGGATGTATTCATCGTGAATTTGTCAATGTCAGCCCGCTGCGGTCGACATCAAGCCACGACTGCGAGTGCCCAAGAAAGAGAAGTGAGCCAATTAGCAGTAATTCTTCGATTTGTATCCATGACACCCGTCCCTCACCTGAGTCCACCCCCTGCGTCTCTGAGTCTCTCTCTGAGCAACTGACCCCTCTGTGCCCCCTGAGTGAGCAGAGAAGAGGGACTGGTAATAAATCACTCCCGCTGACAAGGACAGACGGCTGTAGGTACGGGCAAGGCCAACAGACAGGAGGGCCTCGTATTACACGAGAAAGAACCAAGAAAGGGGTGCATTCATGTCCAATAAGGGCGAAGTAAGCAGCAATTTGAGAGGCTCAAACAAACGAAACTTGCTCCCAGAACATGACTAGAGGCATTCTAAATTACCTCAGGGTCTTACTTTCCAAATCATGTCCAGTCCTTTTCCAGCATCGATACTACATTCTCCGTTGGAGACAAGGTGATGGCCAAGTGGAAGGAGGACGTGCGCATCCTCTACCCGGCCCGAGTGATGGCAATCGAGGAGAGGGACGGAGAGACGCAGTACGTGATCAGGTGGCTGGTGAGTGAATTTTTAACTTCATCTATTTGAACTCTGTGTGATTAGAGCCAGAGAGTTTCTAATAAACTAGGTAGACTAGTCTACTTTATTCTATTAATTTGGAATGGCCAGTCACTTTGTGACTCTTAAAGTGTACTCGTATTTCAGGGCTATAAACAGGGCCGCTACAAGGATCAGCCGAACCCCGCGGCGTGGCTATGGAAGCACTCCAAGGAGGCCGAGGACCACAACCGGGTGAGTAGAACAGGGCGCTTGATAACATGTTAATTTGCGAGCACACGTCGTTAGGGTCGCTCGACAGGATTAAGCCTGACCCATTTTACGTATGGATATGAGTTAATCAATGCAATAAACAACTTATTTAATAAGCGGAATCCCAGTCATTTCTGCTAGATTTTCGCAATTATAGGATCATGAAAGCTAATTGGTACGATATTCGTCATGATCGTACTATTGCAGATGAAGGACGCTCTCCTCAAGCAGATGGTTGGACCGGAGGGACGCACCAAAAAGAGAAGCGCAAGCGCTACCGACGCTGCAGCTGCCGCTCTGCTCTTGAAGGTAGTCATTACTCTAGTTCCCGAATTCCTCTCCTTCCTTAAAAGGTATTTCAAACCAGGGTTAGTGTTGGGAAATGGGTAGAGGTTGAACACACTTCCGAGGGGACTAGAGAAGTACCGTCATTTCACTGTTTACGGTGGAGGACTGAACAATTCCATCACCTCACTAATAGTTGAGGACTCGACTGCTTTCAAATGTTATAGGAGGGGCTCAGTGAGAAAAAGTAACGAGCCCAGTGGAAAAGTAACCATTGATTCATTGCAGCTGCAACAAGAGCCTGCAGCCAAGAAGGCCCGCCGCAGCTCTCGCAGCGCCGGTCGCCCGAAGACCGATCCGAACGCGCCCAACCCATACTCCAGGGTGTACCTCGTGAGTGGTTCTGTCTTTACTTTCTCTGGTTCCTTCCAAACATAGTCTCGAGAATATCCAAAAAGTGGTAGGAAAGAACCAATCAGTAATGAAATACTAGTAGCTTGTCTTGGGTAACTTTTACTTCGGGCTTTAGCTATGTTTGTCTTCGTGTCGTATTACTTGAGGAGCAGTAATCCTCTCTCTCTCTCTTGACGAGTATAGACGTGGACTTTGTGCCCTAGCAACGCAACGTTTGAGAGGGACACGAGAGTAGACGGAGGGTTAGGGAAGGAAAGGTGAGGGAGAGAGTAGGGGAAGGGATGCAGAGCGCGGGGGAAGAGATGCAAGGTCGGCGCAAGCCAACTGATAAGTGTAATAGGGGGACACAGGAATGATATCAAGGGTACTGGAAAGCAAATCGAGGGGTCAGCGTAAGAAAGACTAAAAAATAACCAACACTATGGAAAATGAAGTTGAGTGAGCTTCGCGGATAAATAGTCGATGGCTAGTTGACTCACTTGGAAATCGACAAAAGAAATAACAAGGGGGAAATGTCAGCAAAAAATATCAAAAATAATCAAATTATATCATCCATGGCAGCCGTCCAAGAGAAGACTTCTCGCCGTCGATCCAGTTGAACTCCCCAGAACACGGAAGGCCCGGAAAGCAGTTCCCCCGCCCGACGAAGCCTGTGATGAAGCTCCTCAACCACAAGAGAGCGATTCAAGTGAGTGCCACGCGCGTAATCTGATTTACTGGAAATATCAATAGAAAACATTTTTCTTAGATGATCATCCAACCGACGAGACTACTGTTGGAGTGTCTCAACCTGGTGAGGAAGGCGTCGAGTCGCAACAGCGACAGATTCCAGTGCCTCCACCTGGAGAGAATAACACCAGTGAGTGCAATGTTATCTCTTGGTTTGAAGGAAACTACAACAGAAAAAGCATTTTAGATAACGGCTCATCTCCACCGATCGATGCTAGTCCTGGTGCACCTCAACCTGGTGATGAAGAAATCGAATCCCAAGAGGGCCAGCTTGCAGTACCTCCACCCGTTGAGAACAGTGAGTCTAATTTGTCCTTTTGGCCTGCTGTGTCCAGTAGAGATCTTGAATTGATGAAGATTTCCTAGAAATTTCAATCTTTATTCATATTGCAGGTTCCCAGCCTGTGCCTTCCCGTCATCCTTCAATCCGGGACTCGCACACTCCCTCCTCGGCAGGTGAATGATCACTCGTGGCTTATTAGCGTCAGAGCTCGATCCTCTATGTCTCGCAGGGAGGACTTCTAGTCAAAATGATTCTCGTTGTGTCACGGAGTTTCGAATACTGAATATTCTACATTTCTATTGCAGATGACGCCGCTGGTATCGCAGCGCCTGTAATCGACCGCGAGATCGGCGAGGCAGCCCAACTCGAGCCTCCCAGTGACGGATCCCAAGGTGAGCAAAGAGTTGGCGACGTCTCCGTCCAGTTGTGAGAGAATGGGCGGTCGTGGGGCAAGTTAGCTCTTATAAGATATAAATATTTGCGACCCAATGGGGGACAAATCACCTTCCTTCTGTATAGACCCAGGTGGCTAATGGGGCTCTCTCCTTTCTTGAGAACAGCCACTGCCTATCTCGAACACTCCTCGTATTCCCCAAACGACCCCCGATGGTTAGGGGAGACCAATGGGGCATGAATTCCCATTTGAGGTTAAAATACCTGGGAGACCAAGGGTCGGGGGAGGGTAGAAGTTAGAGATAGTGGAAGGATTTTCTCTAGCTCGAGGAGAGCAGTTTCCCCCAGTGGCCCCTATGTCCCCTCGGGAAGAGCTTGTTCCCCAGTGGGGAAAATTATCAGTTGGGCTCAAATTCTCTCAAAAAGTGAGGGTGAATCTGGGGGTAATGAATGAATCACTCAGAAGAACCATCGAGAGGAGAACCCACTGGGACAGATGATGACGCCGCTGACACCCGCGACAATGACCCGTGTGATCCTCAAGGACATGACGGATCTTCCGATGTTCCTGAGGGTTCGGAAAAGGGTCAAGATGTCGGAGCTACTGGAGCGAGTGGAGATAAGGTAGCTAATTTTGCTTCGACGTAAATTGCAAATGGGGAGTGTCAAGATAGAAATTCATTAAAAGTCAACCATCACGATTGCAGGAGCATTCTGTGGTAACTCCCGCTCGAGTCAAGATTCGACTCAGCTTCAAAGGAGGGGAAGGGAGGATCATTCACTCGAACGTTACGGGTGCTACCGGAGATGCTTCTCAAGGTGAATTTCCTTGAATCTGTTGTGTCTTTGCCTCATGGAATAAGTTTATTCTAAAGCTAAGGCCAGGTTATCAACAAAAAACTAGGGAGCTAATCAGGGGTCACTAGCCGTTGGGAAGCTGGTAGCTCGAGTGAAACTCGCGGAGCACCTTTCGTTCAGATCGTAAACGGAATGCATTTCAGGTGATCAGCAGGGATCCACGATCGGTCATGGAGGGCCACTGGGCACATCCCCTTCTCATCTTGACTCGTCATCGGATCAGCCTCAAGAACGGTCATCTGAGATCGACCGGAGAATCGCCAAGGAGCAGAAGAAGAAGGAGAAGATGGAGAGGAAGGAGAAGAGGAAGAGGGAGAAGGAGGAGAGGAGAATGAGAGAGAGACTGGAAGAGGACGGACAGCAACCGCTAGGGCCAGCAGCGATTGCTGGACTTCTCGAAGCACTCGAGACCCTCAACCCGCCTCATTCTGCTGTCATAGCAGCAGCTGCAGTACCGGTCGACCCAGTAGCTGCAGCACTCGCTGCAGCCTCACTCTCGCTGCCACACCGCCCCATCAAGCGTGAACCTATCCGCATGACCAATGAGGACGAGCCCGAGATCCTAGTGGTCGGAGAGCGAAAAGTGACTTGGGGAACGTGCGACAGCACCCCACCAGCTCAACCAAGACGACAGACGGTTCCTGGAGCTCCTGTACCTGCAGCAGCCCCTGTAGCAGCACCCGAGATGCGGACCTTCCCGGTTCTCAACAGAGACTGGAACTTCCACTTGAACCTCCAAGTGTGTCTGGATCGAATGGGCGGCCCGCAGTTCGATCAGTTCAAGGTAGGGGGTTTCGAACACTTGGAACAAAAAGAATCCGACTTATCAGCTAAAGGACAAAACGTGTGCATTATAACGGATAGAACCGAAGTATTTATATTTTAAGGGCGAGCTGGCGGAAGCGATCGATGGGATCTCCACCAGCAGACACGTGCCTCCGCCCGGAGCGATGGCTGGAGTGATGGCTGATGAGGATCTGCGGGTAAGACAATTCACTATCCTTCCCCTTCCTACCCATAATGATGGTCGGAAGAAGGATAGGAAAGTATGGGAATTGAGGTGGTTGTGATCAAGAGATTGAGAAGGGAATGGGGATGGAGCATGCGAAAAGAGAGGAAGGCGGGCAGCAAGGCGGATATGTATCGATCAATCACATGTATTGAGGGTAACGCTACCAAAATAGGTGCCTATTGACTTTCCTCACTTCTCAATGAGAGACCGAGATGGGAAACTGAGAGGGGGTCATTATTAATGAGAATGATAGACGAGTAAACTCTATACATTCTCAACTCTAAGGTGTCTCTTATATGTAGAAACTGAGTACAACCCCATTCGATGGGAACAAACGACATCTCTATGAAGATAACAACCATCTTTTCAGAGAACTCAAGTCCAGCTGCGGGACTTCACTTCTCCCTCACTCGACGAGGAGCTGCACAAAGAAGCTCGCGATTGGCTGAGAGGACTCAGCGAGTTCAAATCCGCCCAGATCAAGGTTTGTTGCTATTAGTATTTTTACACACCGACAATTCGTTGTCAACTCGAAGAACGTTTCCAGCCAAAAATACCGGGCTTGGACCCTTTTCGGTCAATTGCGATAACATCGCAAATAGTGATACTTCAGAACGCCCTCTACAAAAGAATGCGGGAGATCATGGAGGCCATGGGAGCAGAAGTACCGGAGGAGTTAAAGAAGCAGATAAAAAAAGAGTAGTGAGATCCCGATGGGATGTTGGATATCCGATATAGTTTGGATTTACTGCCTAACATCCCCCTTCACATTCATGCTAGCTTGTGTTGTATGACAAGTATCTTCCCTTTTGTCCTATACTCTAATGGTAGTTCCTGCTAATTCGTTTCTTCGTTCCTACTCATTGAGCGAAACCCCTTCCTTCTCTGATCTTCTAGTCATGCGATTATTAAGTGATTGACATTTAACATTAGTTGACTCCTACTGTTTAACACTCCATACGAAATCTCTTCTCCATCTTTTCTCGGTTGCTATCTCTCCGTTAAAGTTGTATTCTGATTTCGGTTTTCCATGCACCCTCTTCTCCCCTTCAGTGAAATTGCTTGCATTTTGCAATGTACCGCTCGATTTCGCTTCCTCATGTCCTATACTACTTGCTACTTATCTATTTAACGCCTTTCCACTCCCTGATCTACTTATTTATCCTTCTCTATTTCGCCATAGAGCTTAATTTTGAGCACGACTCCCGTTTTTTGGTATCAGTATTCATCTATTATGCATCCCTATCAAATCGAAACTCAGTTACTGAGTTGTAAATCTTCTTATTCTAGGTAATATTATTCCCCTCTGTCTCTCGGTTTATTCTTTTCTCCCGTTCACCCAGCTGTTCTCCCATCCTCCTCTCTTCCTTCGTTATTTACCCGATTAGATCTAGCCCAACCTCGAGTGTAATCTCTTCCCCATGTGACCTAGAGGCAATTCTTCCCCGTGCGATTCATTCGCAGTAATGTTGGTCCAATGTTCTCTCCCGTTCAACCACCCAACTAGATCTAGACCGACCCGGAAGTATCGTTTGTCCAATGAGACCTAGAAGTCATTCTCTCTAATGACATCCCATTGTAGTCCATAACTTGTACGTCTATTCCCATCTGCATTCCTAAGATAAATGACGAATGCATCTAACTATCTTTCATGTCTACTCGTCAGTCATAAAAAGCGAGAGTAAACAAGAGGAGAAAGATACACGGCAAGAATTCTGATAATCCAAAAAAAAATCAACAGAACGCGATAGCTGTTTATGTAACTCCCCCCCCCCTCTCCCCCGGCGGCTGACAGGAGCTCTGATCGCATGATCTGTGACCTTGGAGGCTGTCACAATACTCACTCCTCTCCACCATTGTAACCAACCGAGGAATAGGCCTGAATGACGCCTAGATTGGTCAAGGTATATCCAGAAGAATTCTTGATCGTAATACAATGTTTTAAATTTATTAAAAAGGTAAAATTCGTAAGCAAATTCAACTTAGATAAATTCGATCAACGAAAGTCTGCCCTAGAGAACCGGACTCCACTACCGTAAGCCGGCAAATAATGGTGCTAGAAACATACCACACGCTGAAAACGTCCAGCGACGCGACCTAATTTCGCAGGGAGAGGCGCACGCGCAATTTCAAGAACTACAGTACTCTTGCCTGAATCACGTATCTTTCCTGATTTTCGTAACGAGAACCGCATGAGACGTCCGTGAAATAGTTATGCCGCTGGTGTCGTTCCTGTGTTTAGCAGAGCACATTTTGCAGCTAAGTTTCTACAGCGCATGGTCTTTTCTCTAGCGCTTTAGGTACGGTGTAATTAACAGTTATTATCATGATTTTTCTTACATTTGTAGAGTTTAGTGGTACTTTTTTCGACTAAATTCGTTCCTCGTGCTCCCCTGTTGGGTCTCAGCTGCGTTAGAGCACGTGAAAGGGGCAATTTAACGACTCGATCATCCTTTTAAGCCGCATAGTGCTATGCGTTGACTTGCCAATCGCATTTATTGTATTAGACCGCGTGTTTCGTATGGACACATTGGCCTAACACGTTCGATCTTTCGTGACCAAACTGTCCCATAGACTTTGAAGGACACAGAACTAGTCACTTCAACGCATCGCCCTCGTCATTCCGAGTACTTTCTGTGCGAAAGCGGCAATACATCGTACTGCTCTCTTTTCAGCCACTCAGTCGACTTTGCAAGGCTGTCCTACAATCAAGCAAGCGGGAGAACTTCAACAGCGAAGAAGGATGATGCTCAGAAGCGCCAGAAAACAAGCTGTCAAGAATGCCAATGCGGTCAGCGTTTTTATCTTTGTTCCCTTCTCGATAACCAGTGACAGCCGACGGAAAAAACCGTTTAGGCACCAATGGAATCAACTAGTATTGTCTTCGTTATGCGTTGCTCATTTCGAAGTGTTGTCTAGATTCAACTTTTTTTAAATCAGATATTTCAGGTACAATCCATCGACGCCAACTCATCCGTGCTGCCGAAGAAGGACAAGAGGTGCCTAGATTTCAATCTAGATTTCCTTCACTACTTGAATCCACTGTCTATCAACTTCTCAAAGAACAAAACGAGCAATATTTGTTACAAGAATCTGAATGATTTCGAGGAACTAGACCCAGGAAGAACTGACCGTGTTCACTTAACAGTGCCGAGCCTGGATTCGAGCCTGGCAATAAGATCCTGGCCAGGAGCAACAAGTGGCTCAACGTGCTCTACAAAGCCGAGGTTGTGAGGATTGAGGAAAAGGATGGCGTGCCCGGTTACTTCATCGCTTGGCTGGTGAGTGTCTTTTTGCATGCAATTTAATCGGGCTCGACGGAAGAAGCATGATCAGTACATAGTCAATTAATAGGACATGTCTCTTTTCCCAAAAGTATCGTAAAAAGCCCAACAACGAGCGCCTTTACCATCACGATTATCAAGCTTTTCAGTCGCAAAACGAGGACGGAGCCTTTCCGGACGAGTGGATTCCCCGTTCGTGGGCGTTCAAGTACAGTCGACAGCGAGAGGCTGAGGAAAAGGTGAATTACAAGGCACTTGTCACCGGTATTCTCCATCCAAAAATGTCACTAGGAAAGAAGCAAATCGACCGCACTAACCAATCAGTCATCCTGACGACTTTAAATTTTGGCAATTTTCGTTAATCTAAAAACCATTATCTTTCAGAGACGCGAGGCCGCTCTCATCTCCAAACTAACACCAGCCGAGAAAGCCGAGGTGGAAAGAGAGTGGAGCGCGAGGAGAGCGAGGCAGCGTGCTGCTCAGGCAAGCAAGGTAGGACGAGTTTGGGAAAGATTGCTCTCATCATTCCGCGCACTTCTTCGAGTTGAGGAAATAGGCCTAGAGGCAGGTTGAAATATTGCTTCGTTGCAGTCTCAGCAGGAGCCTCCGTCCAAGAAGGCCCGCAAGACCTCTTCAACCTGTTCGGCGCAGAAGGTCCGACAGCAGCAACCTCCGGCACCCAAGAAGACGAGAAACGGTCGAGTCGATCGAGCAACCGCCCCGTCCGACCCGCCCGCTCCCAACCCCTACTCCCGGGTGTATCGAGTGAGTCGATCTGGACACTCAACTGACGAGATCGAAAACCAGTATGACCCCAGTCGCGTCATCTGTTTGTTACCATTGCGAGAGATCCTCGATGATTCATAGGGGCACTTTGAGCATCTCAGTGTTCTCTCTGATACATTGAGTTTGTCATTTGTGGAGATAATGGAACTGGTTATGCATTCAGAACGCAAACTTCGCGCCTTAGCTATAACGATGGGAGCCTCGATTGATTGACTCCTTTTGTCTCTTATATTCTCTTGCTTTGCCTGTCCGGCAAGAGAGAACTGATTATGGAAAGAAGTCGTTGTTCACTTCTTGCCATACGCAAAAGCACTGACGGAATGTTCGACAGATCAACACGAGAGATAACACGAAAGCGTGTGTGTGTGTGTGTGTGTTTGAGAGAGATGAGAGAAGGGAAGGGATGAATGGTCGAAAACGCCAACTGATACGTATAATAGGGACACGCGAAATGATATCAGGGACACGACGAAGTTGTCTGTTGTGAATAGAGGGATCGAGGGTCGGTAAAACGAGGTGTTAGCGAATTGAGGAAAATGAGTTTATGAGGGTGCTTGACGAATGGTTCATCAACAAGGATCAGGCTGTACGTTAGAAACAAAAACGGCTTATTATTTGGTCTTCCCGGGGGGTTTATCTGATTGGTTTTTGTAGACTCCGAAGAGACAACGACTCTTGTCTCCCGCTCCATCGCTTCACGGCAATGGCTCACCCACTGGTAAGTGAGAAATTTTTGGACTCAAAAAACGAAGAAATAATAGATTGTGAGAATATGATTTCGAACTATAGCGATTCAGTTGGCCAGAACGCTCAAGATCCGCCTCGTGAGCCATCTGTCCATGAGTCATCTACTTCATCCACGACAAGTGATCCATTGAAGCATGTTTGCTAGGCAACAACAGTCAATCCAACATTTGAATCGTTTTTTTACAGATGTCATAAACAAATGCATAGAGAAAAATAAATATTAAATAATTAGCAGCTAATATTTTCAGACGACGTGGCTGGCAATATCGAGCTAATGAATGAAGCTCTCCTCGACGACCCTGATCATCTGGACGCTGCGATTCCAAGTGAGCAGCCTTGAAATTGGACGTTTTACGAAATTGTTAGACAAGGGGTGAAGGGTAGATGCAAGAGCTAAAAAAAGCTTCACGAATTGAACGCTGTACAGAAGTCTCCTGCTCTAGAGTATAAATATTGGTATCTCTAGTTCCCGCTCTCTAGTTCCTGCGCTCGAAATGATGAGAATATTTTTTGGTTTTCCTAGCTCTCCTTAGTTTGAATTTCCAAACCCTATTTCAGGCGACGACATGGTCAATGCATTCAATGAAGCTCTCCACGAAGAGTTCGATCCTCTGAACGAGGGAATACCAGGTGAGGAGCTTCTAAAGTATGTGTTCCTCAAAGTGAGAGATGCCAACGGTTGGTTTTCGTGTGGTAAACGAGAGTAGAGAGAGGCTAAACTGCTCCCCCAAACTGCTCTCTCCAGACGAGAGTGGGGAGTGAGAAGGATAGGGTAGACCGACAAGGAAATGAGGGGATAGTGCGGGGAGAGTGTTAGTGAGGGCGATGCTCCAAACAATAGGCCTTGTGTTGTGTAAGCAGTCACAAGTTGTCTTACACTAACGTTCAAATTTGGGATAAAACTTGAACAATTCACATTTCAGCCGATCAGATCGAGACGAGCGAGGGTCTAATAGATGGAAATGGAGAAGAAGCAGGAACACCATTGATCACAGGCACTGTTGAAGTACAGGTACCGACTCTATGAACCCTCCCCCGTTTCTGTAACTGAATTCACTCCTCAACGACTTCTTCCAGGATCTCACTAACTCCAATTCTCCTGTATTGGCCTTGTTCCGTGATCGTCGAGGCAAGTCGCTTCCCATAGACTTCAGCACTGTGCTTGTGAAGGGCCCGTCTCCACCAGTTAAGATCGTCGAAGCAGCCGCTCAGACTGAGCAACAGGACACGAGTGGCGTCGCAGAAGTGGAGGTTGCTTTAGGTATGCGTAGGGGCCACATCGTAGAATGTGGGATTATGACAGTTGTGTTAAAAGCCGAGTCAATGAGCCCCTCGTGATCCCACTAGCATACTGTTTACCGTAAGTCAAAATATTGTCTATGGGGTGAATTAGAGCTCAAAACGTGCACGCGAAAGAGAGGAGGGAGAGGCCACGTGTCTCTGTTTGTTTATTGAATTCGTTGGGTCCATGCACTGAATGGTTGAACTATCGAGGACATGTTCCATTTCAGATGAACAACCGGCAGCCCAGCAACCCCAGATTGCAGCTGCAGTCGCCGTTCCGCCTCCTCCGAGCGTTGATGCAGAAGCCCAGACTGAGCCGCAAAACACGATTGGCGTCGCAGAAGTGCCGATGGAGGTTGCTGGAGGTATGCGTAGGGGCCACAAATTAGATTGCGGGATTATCACCGTTGTGTCCCATTAGTATACTTTTTACCGGAAGTCAAAATCTTGTTTCTGGGGTGAGATAAAGACCAAGACGTGCGCGCGAAACTGACAATGAGGGGAGAGAGGAGGGAGAGGCGAGAGGGGGAGAGGCGTTGCCTCTCTTTCACGTGTCTCTCGTATGAGCCAATGGAATTTGTGTTTGTTTACTGAATTCAATTTCAGATGATCGCGCTGAGACCGAATCCGCTGCAGCAGCAGCAGCTATCGCCTCGCCTCCCCCGATCAATCAATCCGCTGCAGCAGGAGCCACGGGGACCAACCGTCCGTCTCCACCAGCAGCGCTCGTCGACGCATCGGCTCAGACGGAGCAGCAGCTGCAGGTCGCGATTGGCGTTCAAGCTGGAGAGGACTCCATGGACTCAGAAGGTGATTCTCGGTGATTCTCGGCATAGGAAGATACTGGTATTGTTAGTGTAGCATCGGGGTGCGCGAGAGAGGGAAAGAAGTGATGAAATATTGTGTTATCATCATTTATCGAGACGTTTCGTGCCGACGGCACATCTTCAGTAAGATTTAACACATGAAATGAAGTAATGGTTAGGAAAGGACAATCAGAGCAAACGGTATGGACTTTGACGGGGGTGAGCACATGTTCAGTTGTTTGGCTTGCTGCGTTTACCGACTACCAAATTGTTGAAAATATGGACGATCGCACAAGCGTCACCCTTTCAGATGAGCAGCAGGACGCCTCTGCCGACCAGCAACCCCAGATCGCTGCCGATCGCGCTGAGATCGAACCCGCTGATGCAGCTGCCGCCCCGCCTTCCCCGAGCGACCAATCAGGAGCCACGGCGACGAGGGGTCCCTCTGGACTCGTCGACGCATCGGCACAGACGGAGCTGCAGCTGCTGCCTCCGACCAACCAAGATTCTGCACGAGATGTCGATTTCGCCATGAAGGACCCGACGCCGATCGTGGTGATGGATCGCGACTGGAACTTCCTCTTCAACGTGAATATCTGCCTCGCGCACCACACCAGGCCGCAAGACGATTCATTCAAGGTATTTTTCTCATTGGTTCAAAAGTGAAGAAGCATTCCATAACCCGAGAGCAGAGTTGTAGTAGTGCATAACATCAATCATTAAGATCGAACTGATGGCTGCAATCAGCAATCTGGCTCAAAACCTTGGAGTTCCGATGTATGGAGCGCAGGCAGTCACTCTAGCCAATGGACAGGTAAGCGCAAACGTCCAGCTTTATTTCGGAAATGAGTTCTTTACAAATGGTGTGCGTATTACAGCGCCCTCCATTCGGGCAGCTTATCTTCATGGCTCCGGCACGCGATATCGATATGCACGCGGCGCTTCAAGTTTGGTTGTGGCATTTCAACGACTTCATTGCTTCGGCGATCAAGGTAGCTTTTCCTATCTACCGAATTTTATGGTTGTCTGAAGTAGGGGGGAGTCATTGTCGGTGTTCAAGTCCCATTTGAATAAAAACATCTCATCCGATTATCTAGGCCGCCATCTACCAGAAGCTGAAGGTCATGATCCTCAGCAGAGGAGCTGTGCCAGCCGAATTGGAGCAGGTGCTGTCGAATTGGTGAAGGGCCGGTCACATTCCTGATGAGTATGTGCTGTATTCTCCGTATTTGCCGTTCGAACCACTTTTGCTGGTGTTGACACTGACGATAACACCGCTCTGTTAGCCTTGCCTATTTCCTCGTCTTCATTGTTTTCCCTTTCTTATCTCTATCGTGCTAATGGACCGAAATACCCTCTTTTCCCCATTACATGCTAATCGAAGAGTTAACGAACCGCTCAGTATCGATCCACATATTCCCCGTATTCCCCATTTGAACCTCTAGTATACCCGTTTCTCTATTACCTGCCTAGCGGAAATGTACTGTTCCCACTCATTGTCAGTTTTTTCTGCATTGAGCTATACACTAATCGACGCTCGCTTGTCTCGTCCATTAAGTAGTGAAGCTTTGTCCTTTTACTTTTTTATGATGCTTGATTCTTTCTCGAAATTATTTCATATCCCTCTGAAGGTTCGATTGTTTCCCGGTAATTAGCTCGTACCTGATTATTTTTAGAAGATCTGCTAAAAATTGGTGTTTAATATTACTAAGTCTGTTTCTTACAGGACACTAATGATTCTCATCACAGTTCCTACCCTTACCTATATTTTTTTTCTATTCGTATTTGCGTTCCTCAGATAAATGACCGACTCATGAATGAACTTTGCCGTGTAAGAGCAGATGTGAAGGGTCGAGGGAACGACATTGACTGGAATTTTACCAAAATTCAAAACCATGTTCTACAACTCGAAACTACCTATAAAAAAAGATTCAACAATTTGCTGAGCTTCCACCGTCTTTATTCAAGGGTTGTACTCGATGGGGAGGTTCTTTCTACGGACCATGCCGTCTCCCTGGAACCACTCGCGGCGAAACTCCTTAGCTGCTCCTTCGGGCGTGTTAGTCCACTCGATGGTGATGCGGTCGTTGCTGATGCTCTGAAGAGCGATCATTGGAAAGGATTTACGCTAGGACAGTCGTCAATTGGAGACATTGAGTATTATCCTATCTAAAACGTCGGACAATTGTTTGGACACTTTCTGACTCTATTGTAGAGATGTTTACGCATTATGGTAGTTATGGAAGGAATTACAGAGATTGTGCATTACAGTATCACAATGATGAGTACAGTAGTTTTCCATAGTATACCCCAAAGAATGCCGTACCTCCTGTCCGTAGGCGAACGCATCGCAGGAGACGGCGATGAGAGCGTTCTCCTTCGGGTCGAGAACTCCAGCTGCGGGCTTGACTCCGAGTCTCATCAGATTTGTGGTCTTGAAGGCCCATCCGATGCGGCGAGAGGAAGTGTTAGTCACCTTATGGTCATGGTGGAGACTACTGGCCATGAGGGATATGGGAAGCAATGGAGGAACGGTACCTTGATGTGGTAGGTGTGCTTGTCATCATAGGGTCCATTGAAGACGATCTTGGTGTCTGGCTGTGTGGAGATGTCTCCAGGAGGAAGAGAGTCGGTCATGTTGGTGACTTGGTGTGAAGAGGAGAGCTTTTCGCTCAGTTTTATAGGCTGGGTATGACGTGATTTATAATAATTGAGTCGATCGAATGAATTATTAATCGACTGTTATTGATTTCATCGAGTGTCCAGCAATAGCATTTCGAATAAATGGTTCACGAATCTTTAGAGAATGTCGGGATAGTCCTTGAAGACAGCCTTTTTTATTACGCTTTTTATATGTTTTCTCTCTTCATGTATCTGGGCATCGGATCAAATCGTTCATTCATCTGAGTTGTTCATCTGAACTCGATGCAAAACTTATACGTTACCTTGAATCACGACTAAACTTTGAAAGTCAACGATGTGACTAGTCACTTACTATGCAAATCGACCGCTTTTTACGCAAGAGATTACGCGGAATGAAGAGTGCGAGACGACGAAGTGACTAGTCACATCGTTGTCTTTCAAAGTCTAGTCACGACTGAAATATTTGGAAGGATTCATGCCAGCTGCTTGGCTACAGCTTGTACGAATCTGGGAATACTCATTCGAATGGCTCGACTCTCCTTTTTCAGTTCCCTTTTCTCTGATTGGTCAGAAAATAGGAATCTTATGCGTCTGATAAGAGCGTCAAACATGATTCTATTCATTCGCGCAATCACGCGTCTTCTGTGACTTCCAATTCCTCGTTATTGTCCTTGTTTTGAGTTTCAAATTATCATAATCACTTTTCAGGGCTCAACACGCCCTAGTCTCAACGGAATGTACCAGTCGGCCTCTCTTTGTCAACAAATCTGTGAACGCTCTCAACTATCACGTAGTGAATCATACTGGGTATGTGTCCCTTCGTTTACTTGTAGGGAGAATCTGTGAATGTCTATTTGCTTGTTTATGTGTGACTAATAGCAGAACAATGAGATATCGTCAAGAGAGAAGCTTCATCGACCGCAGAACCAATAGAGCGAGGTACATGTACGAGATTCCGAGTCGAGATCATAGACATGGGGTGCGGGGTCGGACACGGATGAAGAAGCAAGATAGAAACACCACTTGTTTGTTCAGAGATGAGCGATTTCTAATTGTTTTTGTGTTGAATGTTTAATTATGTCTTGATAAATTTCTTCAGGGAAAGCAGGAATGCACACGGCGGAAAGTCAATGGTTAGAAAACTATGGAATCTCGTGCCCATCCTTTATTGTGGCAAAAATGAACTACATGCACACCACTTATAAAAAACTGTGTAGTGGAGAAAAAAATACATCGCTTCATTTTCATAGTCACATAGCAATTGAAGAGTCATCCATCTTTATTTCCAGAAGGTGTACTCGACGGGGAACTTCATTCTCTTACGGATGATTCCCTCATCCTTCACCCACTCGGGATGAAACGATTTGTCGGCGCCGTTGGGCGTGTTGATCCACTTGAACATGAAGTAGTCGTTTCCCGTGTCCTGACGTGGAAAGTTATTAGAGTTCGGATGGCATGAGTAGGTATCCTCATTTCACGTGCTTCCTTTTCCGAAAACGCAGTGCTGTTACCCCGTCAGCATTGTTTCTCCAGAAAAGGACGGGCGAAAAGGGACACTATCCCGAATTCGGAAAATATTTGGCATGATCAAGAAGAGCCATGTCACCCCTTCCTGGACTATTCATAGAATTCTTGACATCCCTCGTGGCCAAGGGCCAATACCCAAGGAATAAATACACTCGATCGGGCAAACTTGATACCAGCAGGAGACACCGTACCTCCTGTAAGAAGGAAAAGGCAGCACAGGTCACAGTGATGCGCACGCTCTCGTTAGGATCGAGAACAGCGTTCGTGGGCTCGAGGCTAATCCTTCTCGTATTGTTGTTCTCGACGGTGAGACCAATGCGACGAGCGGACGGGTTGGTAACCTGGATACGGTAGATTTAGCGGTAGGAGTACCCATGGAGTACGTTACCTTGATACGGTAGGTGTGCTGGATATCGTAGGGACCATTGAAGACGATCATTCGTGCGGGCTCAGTTACGATATCACCCGGAGGAAGGGAATCGGTCATGGTGATGACTTGGTGTGAAGAACAGCGCTTTTCGCCTGATTTATAGGGCGGTCATGATGTGATTCAGACTGAATGAAATGATTTGATAAATCTATTATCGATCGAGTGAGCTAAATTTGTCAGAGTGTGCAATGGCGTCTCGAATATATTGTATTGAGAAAATTAGAAAATGAGGATTGTCCATTTTTGAAAGGTTTTAACAATTAGCTCCTTACCTCTTTTTGATAATGCATAATGTTGTTTATTTCTATCATTCTTCATGCACTAGAGCAGATCAGTTCAACCATTTATTCGCCTGAAATCAAACTAAAATACGTTACCTTGTTTTACGATTGAAATATTTGAAAGGCTTCACGCCAGCCGCTTGGGTACAGATTGTTCGAATCTGGCAATGCTCATTCGAATGCCTTGGCTCTCTCCCCTTTTCTCTTATTGGTCAGAATACTGGAACATTAAGCGTGTGATAAGCGTCTAGTAAGCGCCTAGTAGTCTAGTTTCATTAACTCATTTCTTCATCCATTCTTTCAGTGTCATGCCCGCTTCCTTGATATTGACCTTATTTAAATTCCAAATTTTCATAAACACTTTTCAGGGCTCTATTTGCCCTCGTCTCGACGGGAATGTACCAGTCAACATTGTTTTGTCAAAAAAGACAGCTCGTGAGTCATTTTCAGTTGCCGTTCATCGTTCGCTTGAATAGAGAATCTGTGATTGCTGAATCGTTTCTTGTCTATTCGTGCACGGGCTAATTGCAGAACGACGAGGTATCGCACAGAGATAAGCTTCATGTATCACAGAACCAGTACAGTGAGCAATATTCTCGAGATATCAAGCAGAGATCATGGATGCCGATGTGGAGTACAACTTGAATGATGAATACCTATGAAGCTGAAGAAACGACGAATGTAAATCTATCATTACCAATGGATGCAAAATTGAAAATTTGCCCATTATTGTTTGATATTTGTATATTGTTTGGCTGACGGCTCGATTGTTGATTCGATGCAAAACATTTTTGTGCACCAATTCGAACGTTGACTAGCATGAGAGAGAGAGAGAGCAATTTTTATTCACTGCTCTCGAGACCATTTGTGGTGATTGAAAAGTATTTTACACACAGTGCCATAATCTTAGACTCGGACGTATTTATTCAATAGTTGTACTCGATAGGAATGGTCTTCTTCATTCGGATGATTCCCTCATCTCGGAACCATGCTACACGAAAATCTTTGGAAGCTACTTCAGGAGTGTTGAGCCACTCGATAACAATTCGGTCGCGGTCGGTATGCTGGAATGGTGGGTCTTCGGAACACAAAAGTTGAAATAGTTAGTGTGCAGAGCACGAAAGGTGAACCTAAAAAGGACATGGCTATCAGTGTGACGAGTCTGAGACGTTGGCCTAATTTATTTCGGAAGACGTCAATCGTACCGTTACTAGATAGTCGAAGGGCTCGCAGGATACATCAACAAGCACGCTCTCATTGACATCGAGAATTCCCGTCGCTGGCTCAATTCCAAATCTTTCCAACTTGTTGGTTAGAAACGCAAATGCGATGCGATGAATCGACGGGTTGGTCACCTGAAAACGGTTGAAGTTAAGGAGGGAGCGGACTACTAGGATGAGTAGGCGCTGATAATATGGGAGATACGGCAGAACTGTACTATGCGGTACCCTGATCTGGTAGGTTTTCTTGATGTCAAAAGGGGAGTTGAACATGATTCTCGTTGTGGGCAGAGTGAAGATATCGCCTGGACGAGCCATGTCGACGACTTGGTTTGAAGATTGAAGCTCTCTGACGTTTTTTTTATAGGGCTGAAGATATGAGATTTATTCAAAACAATTCTGGGAATCGAAGTTGTTAGCGATCTAATGACGCTGATTTTGTCAGCACGAGTTGACTGTTTTTGCACTAAATTTTGCACTATTCTTTCTTAGACTTAATAAAAATAACCAAAGATGGTGGCTTGCTACTATCAAAATGTGATCGGTTGTGCCTCGCACTCGATATTTGATTGGTCAATTAGGCATGTTATTCTGTCTGATTTTAATCCTTAAAAGCCTGATTTTAATCCCATTTACGCCCGCTCACAGTGCTAATTTTTGAGCGGCTTCGGCCCAGCCGCTTGGGGTGAGGAATACTTCTGGCTCTGTCTAACGTTTCATCTGGCTCCGCCCCTTTTCCATGGATTCTGTTACTCTGATTGGTTAGAAAAATGGGCTGATCGGCTTCGTAGAGTCATTTCGCGTTCAAAGCTATTGTACGTCATTATTTATTATTTATTATATCCTAGCAAAGAACAACGATCAAACATTTCCCAAGTCAACAATCATGTACGGAGCGTTGTTGGTTATTGCACCTGATAAATTGTGTGGTTCTAAGAGATCATCGAATTAGAGAGTTTTTCAATTATGATTTGCAGACAGCAACATAATCTGAGACACAATCGTCTTTATTCAAGGATTATACTCGATGGGGAGGTTCTTTCTGCGGACAATTCCGTCATTTGTGAACCACTCACGACGGAATTCTTTAGAGGCTCCGTCAGGGGCGTTGGCCCACTCGATAGAGATGCGATCGTTTTTGGTGTCCTGAACAGCAAGAAGTATTACGGTAGGAAGTGAGTACTGTAGCAGTGAGTTCATTGGATCGAAGTTACCGTACCTCCTGTCCGTAGGCGAACGCGTCGCAGGAGACTGCGATGAGCGCAGTCTCCTTAGGGTCGAGCACTTCAGCTGCAGGTTCGACTCCGAGTCTCCTCATGTTGGTGGTCTTGAAAGCCCATCCGATACGGCGAGACGAAGGATTGATCACCTGACGGTTACGGTTGGAACACGGTAGGAGTACGGATTGCGTACTAAAGAGAAAATATAATTCTGTAACAAATGGGTCGAAGGGGTACGGTACCTTGATGTGGTAGGTGTGCTTGTCATCGTAGGGAGCGTTGAAGACGATCTTGGTCGAGGGTTGGGTGGAGATGTCTTCGGGAGGAGGAAGTGCTTGAGCCATGTCGATGACTTGGTGTGAAGAGTGGGGTCTTTTCTTCGTTTTATAGGTTAGGCAAGACATGATGTTGTGTGTTTATTTAGTTAGATCAAGCTGTTATTGATCGAACAAGGTTGTGTACTAATTGGGAAACGAAATGAGGTTTTTTTCGCAATAACTGTTTTTCACAAACCTTATTAATGAACATTTTCAGTCATTTCATCGTTGTTTCACCATAGTGCGACGTTGTACTCTCTAAATCATGCGATTTGCTGAATAAAAAATAATTTTGATAAAGTTAATGCTCGATCGAGAAAAATTGGTAAACTACGGTACTTTCCCACGTTTCTCACCATTTTTGTGCAATCTCCGGTTGCCAATTGTCCCGGCTTTCGCGACTTTTGTGTAATTTTTGCCTAGTTTGCTATTTTTGCTGTTAATTGGCTATTAATTAATTAATTAATCACTAAATACGCTAGGATGCTGCTGGCCGGTGCTCATCTGCAGCAGCTACGCGCCGCCTCCGGCACTGCCGCCGTCTACAAGAAGTTCAACCGCGTGCTGATCGCGAACCGAGGCGAGTGCCCTGTCTCTTATCCTAGTCGTTTGAAACCAGAAAACACACACTATTCACATTTGGTCAGCAAGCACTAGTTTGTGCTGTCCGGTAAATATAATTGGAGAGTAAAACTAATCCCATATGCGCAGTCTTTAAGGAATCATTGAGCATTTCGCCTCTTAACTCTCGCTAAACTAAGGATAAGGATAAGAATTTAGGCGAGATCGCGCTGCGAGTGATGCGCACGGCGCGCAAGATGGGCATGGAGTCGGTGGCCGTCTACTCGGAAGCAGACAGGAAGGCGCTGCATGCGAGGTAATGGATTATCGTTAGTCGAAAACTGTATCGCAAGTAGCATTGTAAGTGAATGTGCATAGAATACTGCTAGCAAAAACGTTTATAATGTAGTTGGTGCCTTTTAAATTGTCGTGGCATCCTAAAATAGTAGGTCGCTGAATGCGAGGTGAGCTATTCGTGCAATCGTTTGGCATTTAGCAAGCAGTATTGGCAGTATTCTAATTACGATAGTCGAAATGGCAATACAACAATTCATCCTTAGCGTCTGATTTGTGTGCTCACGCGTGATGTGGTACGAGGCGTATCACGCCACTAGCGTTTGTATTGTCATCAACGGATTCAAACTATTAATTAATTAATTAATTATCTTCTAGAACCGCCGATTACGCCTATTGCATCGGACCGGCGCCGGCGAATCAGAGTTATCTCTGTGCGGACAAAGTGATCGAGACTGCACTCAAGGCAGGAGCACAGGTATTCATTGAAATGTTGATTATTTAACTGTAATTACAAATGTGGGGCGTAAAATAGTTAGTATTCAGTGATGAGCAGAGTCCGATTACTTAGGTCATGAAAATGTTGAAAAAGTGGGTTGCTTTAAAAAAAATTGAAAAATTTTCCGAAAATTTTGCAAAATGTGGTTTCCTTTTATATTTTTTGCAGGTCGCTGAGCAAAAATTTGTCCTTTTGTGGGTTCCTTTTTCAAAAAAAGTTTTTCAACAAAAGTTTTTCAAAAAAAGTTCAAAATGTGGGTTGCATATGTCATTTTTGAGGGGGTAATCGGACTCTGGTGATGAGCGCTCTCCCCCAACTTTCGCGGGTACACGCGAAATCTTGTACCCGCGAAAGCGCCTCTCCCCGCGGTCTATCACCCGGCGTGTCTAGAGCGCGCTCTCTCGCTAAGACCGCTGTACCCGCGCCGTCGCGGGTACACCCCAACGTTGGGGACATCGCTCCTCACTGTTAGTATTAGACCTTTGTACAAAATGATTGAGACTGCACCCACGGCCGGAGCACAGGTATTCTGCGAAATTTTGATTATTTAAATGTAATTACGAATGTGGGACGTAAAATAGTCAGTAGTAGATCTTTGCACAAAGTGATCGAGACGGCATTGAAGGCTGGAGCACAGGTTCGTGATTATTTAATTGTTCTCTTGAATCAGGAAAATTGAATAAGAACAGTCGAAGTAGATTAGGATCTAGACCTCTGTGATTACAAAGCCATCGAGTCGGCATTGAAGGCCGACGCACAGGTATTTTACTTTTTAAGTTATAAAAACATGAGAAATAGGGCAAGTAGTGGGTGGATCTCTGCGCGAGACTGTACTCAAGGCCGGAGCACAGGTCCGAGATTATTGAATTGTTTTCCTGAATCAGGGAGGGAAAATGGGATGGTAAAAGTGGATTAGGATCTAGACCTCTGTGGTGACAAAATAATGGAGACCGTTCTGAAAGTGGCAACGCAGGGAAGAAGAGAAGATTTAATGGCTGTAATCAGCAAATTAGTTATATTCTTTGCATGCATTGATCTATAGCGGGAGAATAATGCCTTTACCCACTTGGGAACCTTGATTTATAGCAAATATTTTGCAGTGATTAGAAAACTGGACAGTTTTGATGATCGTATGCCTTCTTATCGAGTTGTAATCGTACTAGTGGTTCGAAGGTACAGCTGGTTCTTTATTCATTCGCTCCTCTCAGGCCATCCACCCCGGCTACGGCTTCCTCTCGGAGAATGCACACTTCGCGAACAAATGCGCCGAGGCGGGTGAGTAATTATAAAATAATCGATTGTTTTAAGTTATTGATGATCAGCTACAGCCATAATGCTCCAGTAGGAATATTCATGGCTTTGAGTAGTTCATGTAGCTGTAATGCAACTGGATGTTTAATTTATTTATTGGCAAAAAAACAAGTGCATTCGATTGCACTCCTTTAGACAAGCAGTCTTTTTGAGGCTTGTGAAACGTGTATTCAACCGGGATCGAGCATTATAGAAGCGCTGTGCTTGAATATATCATTGGACAACTTTTCTCTATTTTTTGTTTGTTTCAACCTTGAGACTGAATACAACCGCTCTGTCAGCAATACTCTGTTGTTATTCAACGATTGAAACGCCAATGCAACCTCATTCTTCCTCTGGATTCATACTTGGATCGGCAGCTAATTTGAATGGCTTAAAACTGTTTTTTTCTTTCTTTTTTCCTCTCTTCAGGCATCGTCTTCATCGGTCCGCCCGCTCAAGCTATCACGGACATGGGCGCGAAGGACATCTCGAAGCGAATTATGCAGGGAGCGAAGGTACGGTAGCTGATTGACTATCGATTGATTTTTAAAGTTATTTTTTCGTTGTGGATGTGACAATAAACGAACAGTTTCGACTCTGCCACATTTTGGCCATTCCTTGAAACCGAAACGAGACTGGCTTGTCGCTCGCACGGTATCGAACAGCTTGCAGTCCAGAGTTCTGATCGAGTCCTGATCCCTCTTATCCCCTCCTGCGTCTAGGCCACGCCCTTCCTTGTGTTTTCATATTCCCTAATCGCAGGTTCCGGTCGTCGAGGGCTACCACGGCGAGGACCAGAGCGACGCGAACCTGAAGAAGCACGCCGAGAAGATTGGTGGGTGGTCTTTGATCTTTGATCTTAGATTGTTGGTCTTTGACCTTTGGTATTTGAACCCTCGTAGCACGCGCATTTGATAGATTCGGATGATGTGTCTGGTATTGATTGGTGGGGGAGGGACTTGAAGAAATAAAAAGGAGAACCAGAGCGACGCGAACCTGAAGATTAAGATTGGTGAGTGGTATTTGGTGTTTTAATCTGAGAAATTGTCGTCATGAAAATTAGGAGAGCTGGCAACTTGTCTCATTCACATTCTTTCAAATTAGCGCACTGACTGGTGAATCTAGAAGAAATGCATCTGGTGAAGCCGGGAAGTTCAGGAATAGATTATAATTTCAAAACCACAGCATGGCAAATATCGCTCTTGCCTCTCACAGAAAGGCAATGTAATGTGTGTGAAGCGTTGCAGTTGCGGGCACATCCACAATGCGCACTTTGTGCTAATTATCAAGAGCGGGAACCGTTGAAAGCATCTGGTCCGACAATCAGCGCTTTTTAGTTTCTCATGAAATCAGAAATGTGCAAGCTTTGAAACTGATTTCGTTAATCAAACTATCACACGGTAACCCATCATGCTCAAAGGTGTTATTGTTTCACGTTATTTGAAACTCGGATAGGAACCTTCGTCTGTGCTGATAGTTAGCTCTCTTGACGCTAGTAAGAAGTCTGAACTCCGCTGGCATTCATAAGTTCATAATTTTATTTCATATTTAATTCCTAATATTGCAGGCTACCCCGTGATGCTCAAGGCGGTGTTCGGCGGAGGAGGCAAGGGCATGCGCATCGCGTTCACGCCCGCCGACTTTGATGAGGTAATTATTTATTTAATTCATCTCCGCTAATTAATTAATTATGTAATAACAATTGGAATCCACTAGTTGGGGCAGATTTTCTATCTCGCAGTTCTTCTATCTAGTGCATGCGAGGGTTAATTAATTGATCAATTAGTACATCTTGTTCGATGTGTGGTAGATAGTTGAGATAATTCAATTTATCGCAAGGAGAGTGAGCGCTTCGTCAATATGCTTTCTCAGCAACTGGTTGTGTTCAAAGCAATTCTGAAATCATCTGCTGAAGAAGAATGACTGAATAAACAAAAATTCTCAAATTCTAAATTATTATCACAGCCCTCATTCGCTTTTATCATTGTTTGATTAATCCTTGCTTTGACGCACTCTTGTCATGGCTCATCTTAAACCATCCCCCCTTATTGCTCTACATTAGCCATAAACCACCTTGCAATTCCAGGCCCTCGCCTCCGCCCGCTCCGAGGCGCGCAAGTCATTCGGCCGCGACGAGATGCTCGTGGAGAAGTTTGTGGAGCGACCGAGACACGTGGAAGTGCAGGTATACGGTAGCAGGGAGGGGGGTTCGGTCCAACCGTAGTACAAACTTCCTAGCCTTATTCCCATGATTGGGGTCGGCTGCCCTATTTTATACGTACTGATGCGGCAGGGCCTAGCCTGTTTCCAGTGGCCTGGCGCTGACGATACCGTTTCCGGAGGGACTTTTTGTTTGTTGTGTACGAGACACTACCAACATTTCTTAACCCCCTTGGTTTTGGGTGGATCTGCACCGCCCGGAAGTCGAACCAGCGTCCTCGTGATTGGTACTCAGAGAGCACAACCACTACACTAACCGGGCGGGCTCGGTCCAACCGTAGTATAGGGCTATTATTGATTACTGAAATATACCGTATCATTGATCTACCGTAACGCCTACCGTACCCTTCAGGTATTCGGCGACTCGCACGGCAACTACGTGCACCTGTGGGAGCGCGACTGCTCGGTGCAGAGAAGACACCAGAAGATCATCGAAGAGGCTCCTGCCCCGAATATCGGTGAGTGGGGTATGGTAGGAAGGATTGATAGGATACGGTAGGCATGATGGGATCGATAACTGACAGGGTGCATTAGGCAGGGTAGGAGAAAGTAGAGACAACAGAAGATCATCGAAGAGGCGCCCGCGCCCAACATCGGTGAGACTGGGGTACGGTAGGTAATCGATAGGATATGATAGGCAGGGTGGGGTCGTGTTTTGACAGGGTAGGGTAGAATTGTTGGGTTAGGTAAATCTGACTGCTTCGTTCAAAGAAGATACCAGAAGATCATCGATGAGGCGCCCGACCCGAATATCGGTGAGACTGGGGGTTACGGTAGGGCGATCGAGAAGTGACTATCAAGCTTTATGGAAGTAATGTAGACAGGTTAAATTTCCCTGCCAGTGTATCATTTCTTTTAATTCCGTGCTTATTTTATTCTTCTGGTCCACGTATTGGGCGTGCACTATCAACAATTGATTTATATGCCTGGTATCTATCACTCATGAAATCCGAATTTCTCACGGAATTTCCTTGTCAGAAAATACTATAAAAAATAGCGACGCGCTAACAAGTTTTACCGATTATAATTTTCGATGTTCTTCGTAATCTGATGGAATCACAATTATCTAATCCGTTCTATCTATCACGCCACAGCGATACCAGCAATCGCCTTGTTTCGCAGCATCCATTCAAAAAAAATCTTTCGAGCATTTTTTTGTCCTCTGCAACGTCGGGATGTACTATCGTTTCCCCGCTCACCTCTGCTGTCTAGCATTCATGAAACCGAAACTCTCTAGCGTTTCACCATAGCCAATCCATTAAGGTTGTAGGCGGGTAAGTTAGTATTCGATTTGTTTCTTTAGTATTCAATTGACTAGATTGGGTGGCTAGCGAGGATTACGAAAAATAATTATCGATTGCTTTATTCAGATCACGAAACGCGCCTGCGCCTGGGCGAGTCGGCGGTGAAAGCGGCGGCCGCCGTGAACTACGTCGGAGCAGGAACGGTGAGTGAAACGAGGATAGGTGACATTGGTTCAAGGGATAGATGTTTCTCAACCGTTTTTGATAAGCAAGTTTGGCGGTCGAAGAACAACAGAAGTAGGTTAGATGAAAAGGTGATGAGGGGTGGCCGCTGTGAACTACGTCGTCGCAGGAACGGTCAGCAGATTGACCGAATTTTTGGGGTGGTGTGAAAATGGAAATCGTCATGGGAAAAATAATTCGCATCGCGTTCATGCTTCAACTGTTGTTAGTATGCGAGTTCGGCGGTAGGAGAACAGTATGAGTATCGATCGTAGACGAAAAAGTGAACAATTAATGAGTGGCTGCCGTCAACTGCGTCGGAGTCAACCGCCGTCAACTGCGTTGATTGACGGTGTGAAACTGACGATGAACTGTGATAGCGGAAATACCTTCGATTCTCGTAGGAATATTTGTCAAAATAGTCGAGGCGCGTTTAGGTTTCAGCTGTGTATGATAACAGTGATTGGTTAGGGAAAAGCAGTGCGCACGATCAACGTAGAACAAAAAATTACCAAAAACCAAAATGTGAATGGGATGATTATTGATTTATTGATTAGGCAGGTTCAGGTAGCAAGGTGATGTCATAGACAGGCTGGCCAAGGAGGGTCCGATCATTCTGTGTTTCCGGAGCGTGAATAAGGCTTTTCCTTATTGATCCTGACATTGAGTGGGCGCTGGCAATTTATGTGGTGTTAAAATCTCGGAAAAGTTGTTGGAAAAATTGAAAGGGGTGTTAATTTTTCGATGGAAAAGTTGTTGGAAAAGTTGCGAGACTTGAATTCCCGCACTTTTCGATTTCTCAGTTATCCGTGACCAACTGACACCAAAATTGATCGATACACTTGTCATCACATCATTACTTAAATGATCCATTTTTAAGTCTGTAGGTTCACTGGGAAGTGGAAAATAAGCGAAAACGGAAAAGGCGGGAATTCAAATCTCGCAACTTTTCCATCGAAAAATTAACACTACTTTCAACTTTTCCAACAATTTTTCCGAGATTTTAACACCACATTAGGGTCATTTGTGGTTAGTTAGGCGCGTTTTAGTTTCAGGCGTTCTAGATAGTTGTACTGATCAAGGAAATGATAGTGTTCTTGTGCTACGGAGACCTACAAAAATTATTATGAATTTGGATAAGCGGGAACTCTGCTAGGATGCTAGGTGCTTGCTGGTCTCACCGTCGCGTGATAGCCATGGTTAATGAGGGAATTGTAATTGCATCTGATTACGAAGAACAAATCATTTTATCGGATGAAAGAAACCCCGTCATTTAGAGTCAATGAGCAGTGAATCCCGTGTGAGTCTCGGTTTCAAGAATAACAGATATCTGGGATGAGTCAGGGGGCGATAGTGCACGTTCGCTGCGTAGAACAACTAAATTAGTATCAGAGTGTGGGTTAAAGAGAAGTGCCGTGTTTGTCGTCTGACGACTAGGTGAGTGCTGGTTGCGCTGTGGTGTGATAAGCATGATGGCGGGGACGACTGTGATTCCATCAAAATACGTAGAACGAAAAAAATATTCGATTGAATTTTCTTGGGTACCGGTGTATTCCGTGGACCACATGCGAGTTTCGGTTGCATGAGTGACAGATAGCAGGGATGAGTCAGGGGTAGATGGTGCGCGAATGTAGAACAGTAACAAAATATTTGTCGAGTTGTTAACTAATGCAGTATGTCTCCTGGCAATTAAGCACATGCTGACCTAACGGTGGTGTGGTAAGCATGCCGCGCAAGGAGAATGTGATTCGATTCACTCGAGTAGAACGCATGTTTGACTGACAATGAGTTCCCCCAGAATGTTGTACCATTTGCTATGACCATGTAGGTTTCAGAGTTTTCTCATTACGCAAGCCCGATTGCGTTCGGCAGTAAAGCATTGACGCAGACCATATAAAAAATTAATCCAGCGAAATGGTGTGGTCCGAAAAATACGAGCAGCTCGTACAATGAGACTAATTAATGACTAATTGCAGGTCGAGTTCATCATGGACCCGCGCAACGACTTCTACTTCATGGAGATGAACACGCGCCTGCAGGTGGAGCACCCCGTGTCGGAGCTGATTACTGGTTAGTACTTCCTCTTTTGGTCTAGCCATTTGGAGGTTGTTTGGTGAACTCATACACGTAATGTGATGGAATGATTCGATGATCGAAGGTGATTTCGTCTAAAATCGAATGTGTTCTGAAGTTGCAGTTTTACGATGTATGTAGCATAGACTGCTCCACCTATAGTCTCGTGTTCATCCCGATGATCCTCTCGTGGAGATGAACACGCGACTGCAGGTGGAGCACCCCGTGTCGGAGCTGAGTACTGGTTAGTTGGGCGTTTTCGAAACTACCTGTAGTATTGTCTAGCAATATTGATGCTGCACCGGGGTGTTATTTGCAAGATGTGGTGGAAGGAATTGATGGGTGGCGACGAAATAGGCTAACTAAAAATTCAAACATGTTTCGGCTTTGAGAAGTAGTATAGGACTTGTAGAGGCCTGTTAATGCCCATGATCCTCTCATGTAGATGAACACGCGCCTGCAGGTGGAGCATCCGGTGCCGGAGCTGATTGCTGGTGAGCAATACGTGTTTCATCGCTCTTTAGAATGCGAGTTACGTTTAAATAATGTAATAGATGGTGCGGATACTGTCTAACAAAAAAAATCACTTGTTTTTTAAATCACCTGTAGATTTATGCTGATCTCCATGATCTCATGGGGATGAACACCAGGTGAAGCTGCAGGTGAAGCACCCCGTGTCGGAGTTGATCACTGGTCCGTTGCTTGTACATTCTTGTGTTCGCATAGTGATGCAGTAATGGTGCTGCATGGTGAGCTCATAAAAGTGTTGTGGCAAAGTAGTTGATGGGAGCCGCTGTTATCCTCATGACAATAGCGTTTTGGGTTTAGAATGTTCTATCTGTAGAAGCGCGTAAATGATTCTCTCATGGAAAGGAACACCCGACGCTCATGGAGCACCCGAGCTGATTACTGGTGAAGATTTGTTGTTTCACCGTGCTTTAATATGCGACTTGCGCTCGATTAATCTGATAGAGGGTAGCCTAATACTGTGTAGCCTGTGTAGCTTAACAACGAATTCAAACATGCGTCGGTTTTGAGATGTATTGTAGGGCCGGTAGAGGCGAGGCTTCATGATCCTCTCATGTAGATGAACACGCGGCTACAGGTGGAGCACCCCGTGTCGGAACTGATTACCGGTGACGAATGATCCATTCCCTATATCGAGGCCCTCTCTGGTCATGCGTAGTCGATGTTGCACAGTGCATTGTTATAGTAGGTGGCTCTAAAATATTTGATGTCGATAGATGTAGTAAATATTGAAAATAGTGATCACGGTATGGCCCTGTTGTTTATCTCCATGGAGACGGCTGGTATAGTCTTAATGGAGATGAATACGCGCCTGCAGGTGGAACTCCTCGTTTAGGAGCTGATTACTGGTACGAAATTGGTCCTTTCCCTATATCGAGGCCCTCTCCGGTCATTCGTAGTCGATGTTGCACAGTGCATTGTTATAGTATCGTACATCGTCCACATTTCCGAACAAATGTACATTTTGTACATTTTGTACATTTTGAGCAATCGCTGAATACACAACGAAAAATTGTTTTTATTGTTTCATATTTTTTGTCCACCCCCAATTCCGGGGATCTAACGGCAATCACACGGTGAAATATTCCTCTAAATAGGTGAAAAACAAAAACCGCAAAAACAAAA
>LS512467.1:557247-574909 GCA_900490845.1 Pristionchus japonicus | reverse complement strand
TTTTGTTTTTGCGGTTTTTGTTTTTCACCTATTTAGAGGAATATTTCACCGTGTGATTGCCGTTAGATCCCCGGAATTGGGGGTGGACAAAAAATATGAAACAATAAAAACAATTTTTCGTTGTGTATTCAGCGATTGCTCAAAATGTACAAAATGTACAAAATGTACATTTGTTCGGAAATGTGGACGATGTACGATAGGTGGCTCTAAAATATTTGATGTCGATAGATGTAGTAAATATTGAAAATAGTGATCACGGTATGGCCCTGTTGTTTATCTCCATGGAGACGGCTGGTATAGTCTTAATGGAGATGAATACGCGCCTGCAGGTGGAACTCCTCGTTTAGGAGCTGATTACTGGTACGAAATTGGTCCTTTCCCTATATCGAGGCCCTCTCCGGTCATTCGTAGTCGATGTTGCACAGTGCATTGTTATAGTAGGTGGCTCTAAAATATTTGATGTTGATAGGTGTAGTAAATATTTAAAAGAGTGATCACGGTATGGCCCTGTTGTTCATCTCCATGGAGACGGCTGGTATAGTCGTCATGGAGCTGATCACTGGTGAGAATTGATTTCATCCCTATTCGGAGTTGCGCCACGCTTTCATTTTGGACTTGAGGCTAACCTATCTGATCGTCCTTGGTTGGATGAGTGAATAAATAATAACGAGGCAGTCACCCGGTGACGTTTGGCTCCCATTCTAACATTAAGCTGAATGCTCTGGAAAGTACGCCGACTCGATGATACTTCCTCTGGCTCGTAATTCGAATCAAAATGTCGTAGTGATGATGCAATCCTCCCTCATTGCAGGCACGGATCTGGTGGAGTGGCAGCTGCGCGTCGCGCAGGGCGAGACGCTCCCGCTCAAGCAGGTACGGTAGTATATTGTTTGTTGCCTGATTAGCAAGTATATGAAATGCTCTATAGCGGGGTAGTAGAAACTAGAAGGTGAATAATTATTGAGACAATCGGTTTTTTTAACTGTGCTCGTTAATCACTTGTCTTTTTGTCTCTCTGGTTTAACTGCGACTAACGCTGAAAAAAAAGTGATCGCTATCGCTCCGCATTCCTGCCATCCCAGACCTCTCGAACAATGATCTCCGACGGACATCCCGACACTCGGGTACCCGTCTAGTGCGTAGAGTGAATCACTGTTTATTTCTATTAGACGACTCGCGCCTTCTCGAATCCCGACATGATGTTAGGAGACATGAATTGAGTTTCATCGTGCGGTCATAGATGTGAGGGTCCCTTGTGTATTGATGATCCTTTCATAGACCGTACAATACATCATTAATTTTTTTATTACACCATTAATTTTTTATTCGTTTCTAATTATTCCATTTACAGGCTGACATCCCGCTGCTCGGGCACGCGTTCGAGTGCCGCGTGTACGCGGAGGACACGGTCGAGGGCGCGTTCATGCCGTCCGCTGGTGGGTTGTTGTTGTTGTTTTCAAATATTATTTCTGTTACGCTCGAGGAGCTCCTATTAACATAGTGGTATTTGGTGGAGAAAGTGTAGATGGAGACCCAAGTTGCAATTGAAGCAGAGGACATGCTCCTGAAAATAAGCTAACGACAAAGCCAGAAACACACGGGAGGTGAGGAAGCTAGGAAGCTTGAATTTTTGTAAGCGAACCCTGACTATCGAGAAATTAAAGTGCGCAATGAGCATTTCATATTAGGTGCCATTGAAGCTGGACAGTCGCGGGGAGATTGCATCGAGACACGCATTTGCCTTTCCGTTTCATCATCTCTATATTGCCGTTGATTCAACCAATATGTCGATACGGCTTAACTCTCTCGTCTCCTCTCATTGATATTCTAATCAGTATTCTGTCATTTGCAGGCAAGATGGAGTACGCCTCGTTCCCTACGGACATTGCGCGCGTGGACACGGGCGTGGAGAGTGGCGATGAGGTGTCCGTCCACTACGACCCCATGATTGCCAAGGTACGGTAGAGGGGAGGTGATACGATAGGGAGTAGAGTTACGGGGATGCTGTCACTACACTCGATACTGCTTTATGTTTATCCGCCTATCTTGTCTACTGGCTGTGCAGCGGTAAACCCCTAGTTGTGATGCTTTCCGTTTTTTCCTGGTGAAAGTGCGTTCCGCCGAAAGCTGAAATATTGTCAAACCTTTGCGTTAATGATGCACACTTGCGACATAGAACTAAAAATATATTCAAAACGTTAGTTACAATGAAAAATTTCAACGTAGTGTTTCTTGTTACACGGGAAAAGAAGACTCGATTGCAATATGTTCGCATTACGTAGAACAAAGAAAAGTTTCTTCTTGAGATGCAAAATGTTCCGTTACTGTTCTGAATCATCCTGATTATTAATTGGTGCTTACTATCTGCCTGCAGACTACAGTAGTCCCTAGCTTATCGATCGGGCTACTTTTTCTGATTACAGTACTCCCCATTGCAGGTGATCGTGCACGGACGCGACCGCGCCGCCGCCTCCGCCGCGCTCGACGCGGCCCTCGCGAAGACGACGATTGTGGGTGAGTGAGGGGGTACGGTAGTGGACACGGGTGGTAGCAAGGAGGGGTACGGTAGGTATCAGAAAGAGGAACGGTGTCCATAGCAACGGAGAGGAAGTTGTGGTGCTGCTAAAGAAAAAGCGACCCGGTGATGGTGGGAATCACAGATGCGATTTGAGGTTATAGAGATGAAGGTGTGCGATTCTCTTCAGTTGATTGGTTTAAAAAATGCATGATTGCTGCCACCACGGGAAATTGTTTCATAAGTGCGTTAGCAACAACCACATTCATTTTGAAATGGTGCTTGCTTTTTGTTGAAAATAATAATTGTAGCTTCACCATTCGTAGGCCTGTCCAAATTAATTAGTATACGTGAATCTGGCCGAAACGTGCTTCGTTAGTAATGTACACATGTTGATCACGTATTGTTCGACAGTCGACGGTTCCACTTTATGAACAAACTTTTTTTTCAAATTTGCAATTTCGTCCACTGTGGAAATAGATGTTTCACTAGCGTGATATGAACATTCGATGCGATCCGACTACAATGAGAAAGTGTGGAAAAAATCACCACTCAATTATCGTGGGTCTGTCCATCACCATAATAGGGTAAGCTTCAGTATATTGTCTAATCAGAAAAATGCTTCGCGATTGCTATTCAAGAGTCGCACGCGTTGTGCATCGCTGGTCGTCATCGATCAAGGGTTGCTAAAAGTAATTGAATAATTCTCAGGTCTGCCCACCAACATCTCGTTCGTGCGTCGCATCCTCGCGCACCCCGAGTTTGCCGCCGTGAGTTTTAATTTATTTGTAATTATTTAAATATCCATTTCATAAAATATGGGCGTTCTACCCTTAAATCTGCGGCATTTGTCGTTTCACGCTCTGTTTATCCCAAATCTGGGTGCTTATCGCGCAATCGTTCGTTGACATGGTCCATATTTGGAAAAAAAATTTGTTTAATTATATAAAAATTGCAGGGCAACGTGTACACGGAGTTCATCCCCGACCACGCGAAGGAGCTGTTCCGAGAGGCGGAAGTGAGCAAGGTGAGACGATATGGATAATTAGAAAGGAGGAGGTGGGGTTCAAGTGGGGTAAAGAGGGAAGTTGGCAGCCATATGATTGCTAACAAGGTCTCATCGTGTGTTTGAAAAAATAATAATCGAAGTGGCAGTGTTGGTCAGGTAGGAGGAAGTGAGCAAGGTGAGATTGAATGATGAGTGAAACGTGAATAGGCCAGAAAAACGGCCTTCGAATACGACAAATAGGGAATGAGGTAGTCTGGATACTGATCAGGGGTGTGAAAAAATTTTCACGCACTCCTTTTTTCACACGCTCTCTCGTCTGTCTGACCGGCGAGAGAGCATTGCGAAATGAGAGTGCGTGAAATTTTTTGCACACCCCTGATACTGATTACGATGGTGGAGAGATACGTGTTTCGAGTAGGAGTGAAGAACGTGCGGTTGTGGGAAGTTCGATTCAGCGTAGAACCGTCGTGCTAGAACTATTCGTAAATGAGTTTGCGTTTCAACGTCCAACCAATTCACGAACTAGCATGGCTTTGCCGATTGAATTGATTCATTTCCCACAAAAAAAACTATAATGCTCGTCCCTTGAGGTTTACTCCTCATTTTGCCTCGTCTGATTGTTGATCTAGACTTCACTATCCCTCATATCATCACTTTTCATTCTCAGGCCGAGCTGCTCGAGGGCGCGCTCGCGCAAGCGCTCTCCTCCCGCTTCGCAAGCGAGAAGCTCTTCTCGGGTCTGGTGCCGTTCCGCGTGAACCACCAACCGGTGTATACGAAGAAGTGTGGTGAGTATGGTTGTTTGTCGATTCGAAAGTCCTTTCCAATTGTTTATTGAGTCGCCGGTAGTGATGAGAAGATCGTGAAACGAGAAAATGAACTACTCGAAAAAGTGCGGGCATTGTTTTTTTTTTTGCTTTTATCATGGGCACAATCAACTGGCATGTGAGTAGCGATAGTAGAAGTGGGGATAAGGAGTGGCTGAAACGGGCAGCTCTTCTCTAGCCTTATTCCATCCCGCGTATCTGTACCACTAGCTGAAGAAATGCATTGAATGCGAGAAAGAAAAAAATGAATTAATTATCTAGCAGGCCATGTAGTTAATGATATGGAGTAGGCGAAACTGTGAACTATTTGTGGAATGCGGTGCCTTTTTGTTATTTTAGTTTGAGATAGACCAATCTATCTTTTGTCTTATTTGTCTTCAATTAAAAGAAGATTATGAAAGGGGAACCCAATTAAATTGCGGTATTTTCCAATGAGAGGCAGGTCGATTCATCGACAAACGTTGAGCATTGCTTGTTAAGCAATCATGATGCGGGGACACAAATCTTTTGTGTGCACTGATGCAATACCCTGATTCTTCGGTGGAGACGATTGATTTTCCACAGGAAATTAATGCTTCGATTGATTGATTGATTGGGGATAAGGGTTTGGTGAAACGAGGAAGAGTCAAACAGCTTGCATTCTTTTGTTGTTGTGTAGCTCCGATGCGCAAGAAGAATCGTGTCCTTTGTGTTGGTAGACATTGTATAGTGCCTAAGAATCGGCGATCAACCTAGTTTCTGTTCTGCGTTCTGTGATCTAAACTCGCAAATTGCAGGCAAGAAATCGGTGGACCTCGTGCAGAAGGACGAGAACACGTGGGAGGCGGAGATCGATGGGCAGAAGGTGAGGTTTTTATTTATTTTTAATTTAAAAAATATGCAAAAACCTTTTTTATAACAATATTGTTGTTGTTTCTCTCGAAGTCTAATTTTAGCATGTAAGACAATTAAAGTTTCACCCTCATGCTTTTTCCAGGTGTTGGCGAACTTGAACGATGATTCCTTCTTGCACTTTGGAACAAACGCCTCTCATGCTTTTATCAATATTTCAATAATTCTTTTTTTTTATAAATTGTTTCACCTTATTTCGCAGACGACCCTCCTGGTGTCCTCGCTCGCGCACTCGGACTGCGGGCACGAGCTGCACTTCCGCGTGGAGGCGGACGGCGAGGCGTGGCGGACGAAGGCCGTCCGCACGGAGAGCGGCACGCTCGTGGTACGGTAGAGGGGTACGGTAGTTGTGAGGATAGGGGTTACGGTAGACTAGGGAAGGACGGCGGAAAGCGGCACGCTCGTGGTACGGTAGGAGTTGGGGTGGGGTTACGGTAGACTTCTGTAGATTTTCGAATGGGACGGTCCTTCAACGCTTTCTGATGGCATAGTCCGATTCTTGTTGTCTTTACACCCACTACCGATTGATGCACCACAGAGCGGGCGCTTCTTGTGATCTCCCTGCATCTCCTTCCTTCCAGGTCGTCGGCAAGGGCGAGCACACGTACGAAGCGGAGGCCAAGGAGTGGGGAGACGCCGATGGAGGAGCGGGTACGGTATTTGAGGGGGTTACGGTAGCTTTGAGGTAATGGGGATTACGGTAGGATGGAAGGGGTACGGTATCATCTATCAATATCTGTCGCGCGGATGAAAATGAAGCCCTAATATTTTTGCGACTGTGAAAGAACAAGGCAGATGGCAGTTTTATGCATTGACAGAAAAAACAATTTGATGAACCATAAGCTACCGTAATCTCTGCTCGCATTCCAACATCAGGCTGGCGCTAGAGAGTGGCTAGAAACAAGCATCGATATTGTTGCGATACCGTTGTTTTTTCTACTACCGTAATCTTCTCATCTTTCTCTCATCCAAGCAGCCGGCGGCGGCCACGCACTCGCGCCCATGCCCGGAATCGTGGAGCGCATCCTGGTGAAGAAGGGAGACGTCGTCAAGGTACGGTAGGGGGATACGGTAGCATGTATTGATTGGTGGAGTACTGTTGGACAGAGGACAAATACTTGTGTTCCAAACTTTTTGTAATGTGGGTTGGGTAGTCGTTTTTGGGTACTTTTTCGGACCAAAATTTCGAAAAATGTGGGTCGGATATTGAACAAAATTCGAAGAGCGGCGCCTGCGAGCATATATGCTACCTTATTTCAACTGCAACGGGCGCGCAAAACTCAAGACGCGCATCTAATAGAGCAACAGATAAGATATAGTGGGGACATCTCCTTGGCGGCAATGCAACAATTAAAAACTTTGAGATGCAAGTCACAATATGTTCTCTGATGTCAGTTTCAGACGATTTTGCGTTGTTGTCGAAATTTTCGTTATTGCATAACGAGTTTGTCATATTACATCATCCCTATGCACAAATTTATATATTTATTGCGCAGCACATGTTGGTGTCCATGTTGGACAATGTAGTGTCAAGTTGCTCGCTAAAAAAAACGGGTGTTTTACGATTTCGTCATATTGCGTCATCACGAAGAAATATGATTTTTTTGAAATTCTTGATCAAGGGGGTTTTATGGTAAACGGCTTAGGCTTCGGGGATGAGAAGTAGGCAAGTTTTGGGCATTTTCAAATGCGAGGCAGATCCGCACAGACAAACTGACAAACAGCAGGCACTAGGACCTATCAGCTAGGTCTAAAAACTAGCAACCTACACAGGATGAAAGTACGACCCTGAAAGTATAAATAAATTCGACCCCGGTAAAAAAAATAACCGACCCCTGATGGCAAACAAAAGGGATTATCAAAATTAGAACATAGGCGGCACACAGGCGTGACGTCGTCACGTTCCATGCCCTCAAGAAGTGCCTGGGGTCGGTTAACTTTTTACCGGGGTCGATTTCGATTAATCTACAGCCTTCAGGCATTCTTTCTGTTTTTAAAATGTGTGATTTGGTTGAGAAATGACTGAGCTGTAAGCTGACAAAAAAGAACACAGAATTTTCGTTGAATACTAGCGTGTGCGACATTTGACGGCTCGCCTCCCGGCTTTCGCCTACGGTGGGACAGCCTGATTGTGGGTCGATTTTCGATTTTTTCCCTCTGATGTGGGTCGCCTATGTGCTTTTTCACCTGGTATTTGGTCCCTGCTGTTGGAGATAGAGTTGCAGGGGATACGATAGCATGTATGGATTAGATGTGTACGGTAGGAGAGAGAGAGAGGGAGGGGATCGATAGCCAGGATTGAACAGGACTACGGTAGCTAGGCTCCACACCACGTACTTTGCCACTGTTTCCCCCGAGTTCTAGTTTATTTTTGTGATTTCCAAAGTTATAATAGGTATCTACAGCGCTAGCACAAACGGGTTAGAAACGTAAATTAGTCAAATTCGCCATTTCACGCGCTGTCGCGCACTTTTCACGCACTTGCACTTTAGAGGCTCCTCCCACAACCGTAACTGTTCTATGTTCGGAACAATTTAATTCTATGATAGAAATGCTACGATGGGTGTGGTATTTGAGTAAGAATTTGGGATAAATTAGGATTGCGATAGTCTCATGGATCGATATTTACCGTACCCTTCCCCTGATTCAGGCCGGTCAAGCCCTGGTCGTCGTCGTTGCAATGAAGATGGAGTACATCATTCGGGCGAGTCGCGATTCCATCGTCGATGACGTCACTTGCGCCCCCGCCCAGAACGTGCCCCGAGCAGCGGTTCTCGTGAAGTTGACGGCGTCTGAGCAGTAAAGCCCCGCCCACTCTGGAAAGGCCACGCCCCTTTTTGCATAACTAGCGAATAGATTGTTCATAGTAGTTGTTCCACACATATATTTGTGCCATCGTTTTCGTAACATGTTTTGTGCCTTTGAGAGTCCGGTTAATGATTTTCTTGAATGATCGATTACTTACCCCCGTTTGTTGGCGCTTTCGCCTGAAATATCGATTTGTCAGGGAGTGATGACTAAAGATTGTGAATTTTCCGATTTGTTTGCCCCGTCAGGATAGGTACAGTAGCCATGATGTTGTTGCTAGGCCACGAGGTTACTGTAATCGGAATAAATGTCGATTTATGAAGGATGAATGAAATGAGTATTCAGTGATGAATCAGTTGTGTGCTACTGATCGCATTATTTTGCATGTGCTTTACTAACACTTGTAAGATATGAGAAACATGAAGCTGCGGTTTATTTTACATTTACTCGTGATCTCTTATTAGAGTAAACTTCCTTCTGCTGGTTCGATGTAGGAAATATGACGCGAATTGAGGCATTCATACGATGGAGAAAGGATGAATAGTAGTTCCACCTCTCCAAGTTATAGTGCTTATCCTCATTGTTCTCGAAGTAATCCTCTAATAATTACCGATACGTGCGATCTTCATTTTAATTGCATATTGAGCTACAATTACAATTATTTTCGCTTCCAGAATGACTGACGATTCCAACATCGTTCTCCGCTGCGATCTCGATAAGCCGGTGCGCCAATCTTGTTGCCCGAGTGACTATGAAAATAAGCTTGTGTCATCGTTCACCGAAGGAGGATTCAAATGGTGAGTCAATGAAAATGATTAATGATCTCTTTCTACTAGTCACTTGAAAATATTTTTTTGCAATACTGATTTGATGTTCAAACGCAGGAGTGTCGCAGTTTATGATTGGAGACAGCGGTGGCTATTGCGTGAAATTCACTCTGAGCTGTGGCAAGCAAGGCAACAACCCGTGGAGAAACGAAGGAGAAGTTGAATTCCATCCTCTTCTAAGAAGTGGATCGAAATCATCGTGCATCGCTAAGGTACTTAATTTTATAAGATGTTATTTGATTTGTTTGCATTGCTATCCACCTCGTTCTGCGGTGCACAGCCTGTCAGAGTGGACGATTTCCTTGGTTCAACGCGGCGCATGTAGTAGCGCCGAGCCATTCCCATCCCTCCGCCGCGAGGTGGAATTAAAGGAATTCGAGAGTGATTGTGAGAGAGTTTTCATCGTTTTGTTCAGCTCCCAACCCAAAGATCTACTCTTCAACTTGAAACAAACCCCATGACCCATATTATTTTCTAGCTCCTATCAGCCATGCCCACAGTCTGATGGCGGCCGATTTTCGATAAATACTTACAGATTCGAATAAAACTCGAAAAGCTGCCTAAAAAGACACATAAACCCAATTTTTGAAAATAATAAAAAAATTTATCGAAAATCGGCCTCCATCAGACTGTGGGCATGCCTGACAGGAGCTAGAAAATAATATGGGTCATGGGGTTTGTTTCAAGTTGAAGGGTAGTTCTTTGGGTTGTGAGCTGCCCAAAACGATGAAAAATCAACATATGCGTCTAGTGAATGCGAAAAGCGTCCTATATTGCTCAAAACAGCATTGAGAGTTGCCTACCCATTGCTAGTGAGGCCAGCTATCACAAAATCGCATTATTGATTCTAAGGATAAAGTTATGATGTAGGTTTCATGTGATTTGATCTCGAATTCTTCTCATTCCACCTCGCTCACCCCGCGTTGGAGGGATGGAGAATGAGTGGGAGGGACTAGCGAGCGAGAATGAGAGCGCCACGAAAAATCCACTCTGAATCAAGCACATATTCCTAAGTTACACCTCCCACGTCACGTTACGATAGCGGATCCTTGAACCTAGAACGACCGCGTCTCGCGTGCGATTCCCGCGCGACGCGCCGTTCAAATCGAGTGACAACGTTGGTTAACGAGACATCGGAACCCCTTGTTTCGCAGCGCCGTCACTCATCTTTCGCAAGACGAGGCTATCCTATATGTAAACAGCGCGCGCTCTAGACGCGACGGGTAAGGTACCTGGGCGGGTTTCACAACTTTTCGCAACCCTGACGCAATACTTCGCCGCGCGCGTTGCGGTTGTTTCAGGTTCGCCTTAACTTGCCGTGCTCCCCCATCCCTCTCCTACCCCCCCCCCCCCTCACTCGCTGGGGCAGTGCGGATATTCAGATATTCGGCAATTGTTTTATTCCACCATTTCAGTCGCGGTTCTGCTTCGATGAGAATATGTATTCTTGCCGGCTTAGAAGCGATATTGAGTGGATCACATTCTATGATATGGTGAGAAGTCTCAGTTTTTTTGCCTCACTAGTTTATTAACTTTCAATATTGATTTAATTTTTCAGAATTTCATTGCCGATGGCAAGTTCACTTTCGATGTTCGTATCAAGATCATCCGTGAAGAGAGGTTTTTAATTTTTTTACTTGTACTTTTTCGACATTTTTTATTATTTGTCATGCTCCGTGCCATTTATAAAGAGACAAACGATAATATTGTAATATCAATTGTTTTCTAGGCTGCCCAGACATATGGCGCATAGAGAGTATGCGAGCAACTTCGACGCACCGAATAACAGAAGCGACGTGATCCTTCTGATCGGAGATAAGAAACTGCATGTTTCCAAGGAGGTGCATTCTTTGAAATAAATTAGTTGCATTTACCTGGTACTAGGTAAATTTTTTTTTAATTGCGTTAAAATTAAAATAATTTTTATTAAATGGAGAACTTTCAGTACCTTTCTATCCATTCTCCAGTCTTCGAGGCCCTTTTCTACGGAAATTTCGCTGAGAATGGAAAGGAGGAAGTTGAACTGAAGGATGTCGTATACGAGGTTGGTATTTATACCTGATTCTGCTTTCAAAAGATTTTTATCAGGAATTCCTGGACCTGCTCAACTTGATCTACCTCGGAATGACGAAAATCACTGGTAATATTTAACATTTTGCTAAATTTCGACTGAAAACCATTACAGATGACATGGTGCTGTACATTTTGAAGCTCGCTGATCGATACCAGATGAAGGTTTATTTTTTATTAATCTGAAAAAATGCAAAAAACCTGTTTGAATCATGCAAATTCATGCATGTTCTCATAACGTTTCCACAATTTGACTTATATTTTACTTTATTAATATTCATTCCACAGCGCCTGTTGGAGCAGTCTTCCGAGCATCTCATTGAGTCGACGAAGTTCGATGTCGTCAGGAAATTTGTTCTGGCTGATCAGTTCAGACTCATTGCTCTCAGGGTAACGTTTTTCTCTGTTGAATCTACTGCTTCTCTTTGTTGTTAGAGTTTCAGAAACCGACGAGTGGAGATATGTTGATTTCCTAACGTTTAATCGCGCCTGATCCAATCAATTCAGGACCATTGCCTCGATTCGTTCTCCACTACTACTGAATTGATCGAGAAACTGAAGAATGTACGTCCTCAATTATTCTATTTTTTTTATTATTTCAATAAATAGTCTTGCTCGTAAATATGATCGTATACCCGATTACATTTTAAAGTTCGGGAAAGAAAAATTTCCCGATTCGGTAGTCTTTCGCTCATTGTTAATGCTGAAAATAATGTCGTAATCGTTGACAACGATTTTTATAACTTGATGTTTGTCTTGCTTATTTTTAAATTTTTCTAAATATTGTTTATTTGCAGACCTCTCCCGAGTACGACAACTTCTCAACCGAGACGAAAGTTGCAATCAGTGATCGGTTGATGAAGCTGGCCCTTGGGAACTGATTTGTGCTGATTATTACTCCTGTAGGATCCTTATCTGCCCCTCTTGAGTACTAGAATCACCTAGAAATCTGTAAATTACCTCCTTTCTGTCGATTTCTCCTTGTTCTTACCTCGATCGCTCACCGTAGTTCAATGTTGACAAATCTTGCGTTACCTTCTATTCTTTCTCCGCATTTTGCTTCTCACTTCTTTCTTCTAACTCTCGATAACTAGACGCACTTAGACGAGCTGTGTAAATTATGCACTGGCGTTTTACCATTCTGTAACCGTATTGCAATGTTGAATCGTTTTCACCTCTTCTTCCCAATCAGTGAGTTTCGTTGAATAGAATTGCACTCATTCGCGAGCTCATGTACGTTTTATTCGTTCTTCGCTCATTTGATTAGTTGTGACTAGAGTATGATTGTGATCGTCGTAGTTGCACGAATTGTATTGTTGCCTAGGCCGCTATTGTATTGTAATCGGAATAAATTAATCACTGATGTGTTGATGCTTCTGTGGAGAATCAGTTATGTTTTGCTGATCCTAGTACCTTCGCTTCGAAGATTTATCGATTCAATAGATTTCTGTACCTTGAATCCCTCAATATTTTAATGTCATCTGTTCGGTGTGAGAGAAAACTTCCTGCAATAATTTGTTACAATGAACTTGATGTGAATTTCTATTGTGTATAATGAGCAACGATTATTTTCGCTTTCCGAATGAGCGCCAACTCCAACCTCGTTCTCCGATGCGATCTCGATAAGCCGGCGCGCGAGAATTGTTGTCCGTCAGAATTTAAAGATAAGCTTGTGTCATCGTTCACCGAAGGAGGATTCAAATGGTGAGTCGTTTTACACTTGCAAATATATTTTTTCCTTGCAATGTTAAAGTTGCCTTCCACACCAAAAATTACACACCCTTTTTTGATTTTATGAACTAACGTACCGCTATTTGTATGAACACAAAGAAATTAAAACATAAAAATCAAAATTTGGCCTAAGCCGATTTTTAAAACACGAGGTCTTGACATAACAATCGGGAGAAAATTAGGGTTCACTTATTGGAAATGACTCGCTAATGGAAACGATTCTCCTCTCCCACCCATTTTCAATAGTGAGTGAGAATGAGTGGGGTTTCTTATTGGAAATGATCTCTTATTGGAATTCCAATGACTTATGGAAATGGATCAACCGCATTGGATCACTCTCTCCACACGGAATGAGTGAGCAAGATAAAAAATTTCGTGGTGTGGAGAGGATTTTTTTATGTTCAAATTATTTTGCAGGACTGTTGCTGTTTACGATTGGAAAAACGTTGAGTGGAAGGTGAAATTCAACCTGAACTGTGAGGTGGATCACAATGTTTCATGGAGAAGCGAAGGAGAAGTTGAATTTCATCCTCTTCTAAGAAGTGGCTCGAAAGCATCGTGCATTGCCAAGGTAGGTTATTTTAAAAGATCTGTTACTATCTTATACGATCTAATTCCAAATTCTACTCTTAAAATGACCTGCAGCTTGTTATTATCAAGCAAATGAACCGAGCTTGGTAACCTATTTCTAGTAATTTTTTGTTCAGTCGCGCTTCTGCTTCGATGAAAATATTCGCAGCTGGGTACTCGAGCTCAAAAGCGATTTTCCGTGGACCTCTTTCTATGATTTGGTATGGAGCCTCCATTTCTGGACGTTTTTATTTTTCAATGGTCTTTTCTGGACTTTTTTCTTCAAATTATGTATGTCAGGATTACATTACCCGTGGAAAGTTCTCCTTCGAAGCCCGTATCAAGATCATCAGTCCCGAGAGGTTGATATTTTATTGTTATCACCAGAACAAACAAGTATTTCGGAATCGTTTTTGTTAAATTTTTTTGCTATTTAAAAGGGCTTAAACTTACAAATAATAAGACAACGTTATTTTAGTTTGCCTAAACAAGTCGTGATCAAAGATGACAAGATCAAATTCGATTCACCGAGTAACAGAAGTGACGTCATCCTTCTTATCGGAGATAAGAAACTACATGTTTCCAAGGAGGTAATTATGAACTTCATTAATTTTTTTTAAAAAAACCTATCATTAATTGGTTTTCGGAAGGTTATGCCTGCATTTATTCGAAAACTCTCAGATGCTTTCAATTCATTCTCCCGTCTTCGAGACCCTTTTCTATGGAAATTTCGCCGAGAACGGAAAAGGACAAGTGGAACTCAAAGATGTTGTATACGAGGTTGGTGATTATGGTTCATTAACCTAAATAATATTATTAAATGAAGGAGTTCCTGGATCTGCTGAATTTGATCTATCTCGGAATCATGAATATCACAGGTGCCTTTAATTATGTGTCGAAAATTCGTTCAGGAATATTTGCAGATGACATGGTACTGTACATTGTGAAGCTCGCTGATCGGTATCAGATGAAGGTAACAAATACATAATTATATTTATTAATATCATTGTTATCGTTTTTGCATTAAAAAAATACAGGAAAAACTATTAGGCTCACTTCGAATTCGAAACATTGAAATCAAAGTAATATTTAACCATATTTAAATGCCAGCGCCTGCTTGATCAGTCTGTGGAACATCTCATTCAGTCTTCGAAGCTCGATATTGCCCAGAAATTCATTCTGGCTGATCAATACAGACTCACTACTCTCAGGGTACTGTTCTGTTTTTTTTTACCTTGGAATTACCAATTGGCTAGGATCAATTATTTCATTTGTTCCCGATCCGTTGAATTCAGGACCACTGCCTCGATTCGTTCTCCACTGTCGCTGAATTGGCCGACAAACTGAAGCATGTAAGTGCTTGCTCCAACAGAAACAATTCGATAATAGGGAAACAGGTGCATGAAAGAGGAAATTAATGGAAATTATTGTTGCTAGTGGCAACAGTTAGTTATTCAATTCTACGGTCTTAAGTCGACCTAATTCCGAACCAAAAGTGTCCCTATTGCAGACATCTCATGAGTACGCCAATTTCTCGGGAGAAACGAAGATCGCAATCTGTGATCGAATGATGGAGTTGAATACCGGGAACTGATTTGATCCGAGTTATTAGACTCATGATTTGTATTTTCTCTTCTCCTCTTGAGAATTATACACAAATAGACGAATTAATCGTAATACGTGCTTTCTGCCGATTTCTCGTTGTTCTCGATTCGATCTTTGATCTTATTTCAATGTTGAAAAGTCTTTTCCTTGTTTTATCTCATTTTCTTCCCAATCAGAGGTTGCCGTGATTAGAAATACCATCTTTCGCGAGCACACTATTTATTTTATGCGTATTCATTCGTCCTTTGCACACCAGGTTCGTTGTAACTAGAGTGAGATGGTGCTCATAGCAACGCGCATTTTGTTGTTGCCTAGACCGCTAATTTATTGTAATCGGAATAAAATATTGATTAATGTGCTGCTGTTGCTGTGGTGAATCAGTTGTGTGTTGCTGATGGAAGTATCTTCCTTCGCGAGTTTAAAGAAGTAATAGGAAAAAAAAGATCAGTTCAATTTGAGCGAAGTGCTGCGTGATTGCTCGAAATGTTTCTAATAAATAGTGTCGTTCTCGCCTGATATGCGCCCATATATGGGCGAAACGAATGAGCGAAACGAACTCTACGGCTTCGATTTTATTCGCGATGTGTAGAAAATGATCATCGTTGGTAACTATTCATTTCAGACTCGATTGCCTCAAGAGAACGATTTCGTTGTTGAAATGGAGTAAACGGAACAGGTAGAAACGTTCTTTTACAACAATTGTATCTGTTTATGATAACAGATCAAGCTCAAGTTGATTGGTAACTAAATGCTTATTTCTTGCAGCTATCACTTTCCGATCTTCCGCAGGAAATTCTCGTTCCAATCATGTCCAAAGTCGATATTCCAACTCAATTCAAGCTTCGACTGAACAAGAAATTAGATGATGCTCAACGCTGGGTCAAGAACAATGTGGAGAAGATTTGGGGACAGGTAAGTTTTGCTGATAAATTTCTAATATGTGTGCTTCTTCGATATTCATGTGATGATTGCAGGTCAGTTTTAACAACGTCACCGATCGAAATGAAATCACCATGTATGAAAATTCATCGATTCAATTCTCCTATAAACTCTCTCCTGACCATGGAGATGAATCTCGATTTGAGAAATTAGAATTGGGATTTCGTCGTCTTGCAATCAACACTCATGTCGAAAGGATTTTTCTTAGAACCTTCAACGAACTGACCGAGGTATTTTACGAACTTGAGTATTTTTAAGTCCCTTTCTTCAATTTGCTGTTCCAGATTTTTAGTTAGTTAAAGGATCAGTAACGCTTTTGTGATTTTAGTGTGACGGACGTGTGGTCGATGAAATTCTCAAGTTCAATGCGGTTGAAATGTGGCTCCGTTTATGTTTTCTTTATTTTTATTTTTTTTGTTATATAGTCTCGATTCGGTTACTATCTCACTGCGTGATACTGGTTTAAATGCTGGGAAAATGACAAAATAATTTTTAGGGCCTTTCCGAATTCCCGCAATTTGATCTCTCTCGTCTCATCATTCTCGCTCAGAACGTTAGAACTGTACATGTTGATCTCGTCTGTATTTCGCTCACCGCAAAGGATGTATACACTGTTCGAAAGGTTAATCAGGCGATTTAGTAGTGCGGTAATCGGTATTCGGTATTTAGCCTAAGATTTTTGAGAATAGGATTTTATATTTTCGAAAAAATAGGATTCATCACAGGCAATGCTTGACCGAAGCTGCAAAATGGAGAGATTCCAAATTACCGTGACGAAGGAAGTCTATGATGCTGCATTGAAAGAATGCATCGGAGTCACCGTTGAAGAGGAAGGCCAGAAGGGTAATGGAACCAGAACCTTCCGGGCTATCGATGAATCAGTCAAGGCCGGTTATATTTTGTATTTATTCATTTCCAGTGAAGTGATCAGTTATGCTATTGTAGATCTATTCGGATGAGGATTGCTCCTTTATCGTTCACTACGAAGAAAATCTTGAGTTGTTTTTCTTAAACTTAAGCGATTGGGAAATAGAGTTCAATCTTCTCAAGTGGACGCCCCAGCCTGATTTCGACATGGTCAATTTCAATCATGCATACCCGATGTGAACTGTAATTTTTGTTCTTTCATTCATTTCAATCTTCGTGTAATTCATAGTCGCACAATACAATTTCGACTATTTTGTTTTTCTTCCTTCATGCTCTTGCAATTGATAAAGACCCGAGCAAAGCGAGATGAATGTTAGTGTGCACGGTTTATCACCGATGATGCTTATCTAGTTTCTTTGTGATCACATGTGTAAATGTCTGCGAATACATCGATAGAGCATGAAACAAATTAGATGCTATATTCCTGTTCTCCGTCAAAGCAGTATGCGTGCCTAGTGAAATAGCGAGTATATTTGTACTGAGAAAAAAAAGAGAATGCAGTTATCCAAAACCTGTGTAAGGGCAAGCAGTTTAGAACAGTTTCGGGCGGCGCTTTCCCGGTCTTATTCAAGCCAACTCTCCAAGCACCCCTGCTTATCCTGTTCGAATCGATCTCAAAATGATCAATTCCGAAGTAATTACCGATTCGCGCTGATTCTCTTGATTTGTATACGCGCAGGATCAAATGTGATTTCAATTTTTAATCTTCTCGAATTCCAGAATGGCCGACGATTCCGAGTTTGGTCTCCGATGTGATCTCGACAAACCGGAACGAGATGACTATTGCCCGTCTAATTATACAGAATCAGCTAGGCTCAGCGACGGAGGATTCACTTGGTGAGCTTAAGGGCGTTAGAATTACTAGAAAATATATCTATTCTCGCTATTTTTTGTTTCAGTTCTAGCTAGAAATGTGACAATATTGTCATAGTTTGTTGTTATA
>LS512467.1:524461-538795 GCA_900490845.1 Pristionchus japonicus | reverse complement strand
TTCCCCCCTTGCTGCCAGGCATCCCCCCTCCCACCGATTCGACAGTCTCGACGGACCTCCGTTTCCTTGCCCACCCACCATATCGATCTCCCTTGATGCCATGCCCCCGAACGGAATAAAAATTGAATTGAATTGAATTGAATTGAACAACTTGCAAACTATGTCGCTCTCGCTATATAAATGCGCGCATACTTTTCAACATTTTGCATTGCATTGATATTCCTTCTGTAGTTCACGTTAATTCTCGGCATAACTCTTCTACGTTCTGTTGCAGCTAGTTTAAGAGATCAGTTCGATGAGGGAATTGTTATTTGCAGAGTGAAGATGTCGCTCAGTCCACCTGGCGATCCCGTTGATGGAAGGGAGAGAATGGGACAGGTGACGATTCAAAACGTTTATCTTTTTAATCAAATTATTGGATACAATAATACAATATCGCTTGCCGAAACAATTTTTGTGGAAATCGCACACACACAAAAATAAAAAAAGCACCATTTTGCGCTTCGAAATAATAAATTATTAATGAAATGATGAAATACCTTGGTAAGCTCGTTGCCGATGGAGAACTCTATCTCCTTGGCATTCGTTTAATTAGTCAATCGTTTGGAATGTTAATCGTGGTGTGTTCGTTAGAAATGTCCATTACTTATGTTAAATGCAGCTCCTTTATTTGCAGTTTTCCTTAGCGGATCTTCCAACGGAAATTCTCGTTCCAATCTTTTCTCAAGTCGATATTCCTACTCAATTCAAATTGCGAATGACCAAGAAATTGGATGAAATTCAACTTTCTATGCAGAATAATGTGGAGTTGATTGCTGGAAAGGTAATTCGGTTTACCTGTAATTCCGTATGGACTGAAGGGTGATAAATCACGGTATATTGTTGGCAAGAGAGAGCCTTTTACCAAACAAATTACTGCAAACTGCAGTTTAAATTTGAGTTACATTTGTTTACAGATCACATCCCACGAAATCACGGATCGAAACGAAATTATCATGAGAGAGGATTCGTCGATTCAACTCTCTCCTCGGCTCTCTCCTGAATATGGAGATGAATGTCGATTCGAAAAAATTGAAATGGGATTTCGCCGTCTGGCACTCAACACTCATGTTGAAAGGATTTCTTTTTGGATCCATGCGGAACCGACCGAGGTGTTTTTATTAATTTTCTCAGTTTAGTTAATTTTTGTCGAATGATCTTGGAATGGATCTATTCAATAATTTCAGGCTGATCGTCGTGTAATTAACGAAATTCTCAATTTCAACGCTGATACGATCACTTTCTATGTGAGTTTTTGTCTTGTGTTTTTAAGTTTTCTAACTTTTCTGCAATAGTTGCACGAAATATCTGTCTAATTTTAACGGAGAGTTTACTAATTCTACAACAAAAATTTCAGGGGGGTTTCAGGTCCAAATTTCCTCAATTGGATCTTTCTCGACTCATTATTATCTCTCAGAATATCAAATATGTCTATTTCAATCTCAACTGTACCTCTCTTACCGCCCAGGATTTATACTCAATTCGAAAGGTCAGCTCGAACTTGAATTCCAAAGCAAATTTGTAGTTACACAGAAAAAAAACCTATCCATGCATTTGCTTCAGGCAATGATCGAGCGTAGCTGCAAAATGGAGGAATTCCGTGTTGAAGTGCCAAGGGAGATCTATGAGGATGTATTGAAATATTGGTTCGGAATCACAATTGAGGAGGAACTCGACGATTGGGATTGTGTTTATACCAGAACGTTTCGAGCAACAGATGAATCAGTCGAGGTCGGTTTCTTTTGCAAACTGTTGATTTATATTTATCTATTGTATTAATATGTAAAATGTATATTTGAGTATACTTTCAAAATTGATTGTTGTTATTGATCGAGTTGCAGATTTACTGGGAGGATCGGTGGTTTTGTCATTCTGATTATTTTACACACTATGAGGATAATCTCGAGTTGCGCATCAATAAGACTTCGATTTATTTTATTCTGCATGAGTCGAAGCCCCAGCCCCAGCGTGGAATGGGGTTGATGAAGTTCAACGTTACCTACATGGTTGAGTTTTAATTTCATCGTATACATTGGGTTTCGTTGAAACTATTGTTCATTTCTCATTCCCAGTTGTTGTAAATATTCTTTCGATTCAATTCCGCTATTGTTCTCTCACTGTTGTTTGATAAAGATCAGAAGTTAATGTGGCGATTCTGATTGTTAACGGTTAATGTCCGATCATGACTATCTGATGCTGTCTAAAACATTCGCGCTGATAGTTAGCTAGCTTCGCTAGCGAGCAAGTATTACGAATAGAAAGCATACGTGCATTCACCTCTACTCTATTTCAATCGTTCTGTATTTGGCGCAATAATTGGAAAATGAATACTCTACTTATATTTTTCCAGGCTTAATATGTCGCTTAATCCAGTGGACGATCTCGTTGAGGGAATCGAGAAAATGGAACAGGTTAATCTCCTTTTTTATACTGTATTGAGTGTTCATTAGTACTGAAAAATTCCATCCTTTGCAGTTATCGCTACCGGATCTTCCGACGGAAATTCTCGTTCCAATCATGTCCAAACTCGATATTCCCACTCAATTCAAGCTTCGACTGAACAAGAAATTGGATAATGTTCAACGCATGATCAAGAATAACATTGACAAAATTAGTGCAAAGGTATGGCTAGCTGCTGATAATGTTCTCGTTTGTGCATGTCTTTTTATTTAATGAATCTTTGCACATTTCAGATCAGTACACATGAGATTGTTATGGAAGATGATTCGTCGATTAAACTCCCTCCTCGACTCTCTCGTCACTTCCAGAACGAGTCTGCATTTGAAAAGTTAGAGATGGGATTTCGTCGTCTTGCGCTCAATACTCATCCCACATGGATTGCATTGCAGATTCTCATAGAGCCTTCGGAGGTATTTCATTCATGTTCTATTATTTCTTTTGGCGTGGCCGCATTATTGTAAAATATTTTATTATCAATATTTTTTAAATTATTTTTCTTTTTCTTTTAGCGAAACCGCCGTATCATCGATGAAATTCTCAAGTTCCATGCGGATAATATGAAAATCACCACTTGTCTTACTGCAAGTTTATTCTGTTTACTTTTTAATTTCAATTCGATCTCAATTCGAGTAATTGGATTCGATGGTTACAAACGTGGAGAGTGTTATGGTTGTGATTGAATGATTTAGGTAAAAATATATAACATGTTATTTTATATTTTCAATCCCCCGCCGAGGCAAACCAAGCCTTCTATCCCTCCGGGGTCGGTAAATTGGTAGTGACTTCGGTTGCGAAAGTTAATCCTCCCCTAGAAAGCATTGGACAGCAGGGGATTGTAGTCCGGCTAACAGCTGGCCTTACCAGCGGGTCCCACCTAGCGTTGTCGTACGACTGTAAAATCGCTTGACGTGGCAGTACCTTTACCTTTACCTTTTATATTTTCAGCATGCTCAATGCCGAAATTCAAATATCGAATTTCCGCAATTTGATCTCTCCCGTCTCCTTACTCTCGGCCAGAACGTCAGATATCTCTATATCAGTCTCACCTGCACCTCACTGAATGGAAACGATATTTGCTCTATTCGGAAGGTCAGGGCAATAATTATTCTAGTTTTGAAGGAAAAAATATTCGAAATTGGACTTTCGTCTGTAATTCAACGAAGCAACTTCCTCCCTCAGGCAATGATCGATCGCAGTTGCAAAATGGAAGGATTCTTTGTTAGAGTGCCTTGGAATGCCTATGAGGCCGCGCTGAAAGATTGTTTCGGAGTTACCATAGAAAGGGAGTATGACGGAAGATTTACTGAAATTTTCCGGGCTACCGATGAATCGATCAAGGTAGGCGACTAATGCTATGCGAAATATATTGTTTTAAACATTAAAATGTTCAAAGCATCATTTTGCAGATTTACTTCAAAGAATATTATCGTCATATGGCTTCGAACCTTTATCACTACGAAGGTCACCTTGAATCGAGCTTTCTAACCAGGGAAAGTTTTGTTGGATGGAGGAGCGAGATCATCTTTTGGATTCACGAATCAAAACCCCAGCCGGAATCTAGCATGGAATTGATCAAGTTCAATCATGCCTATTGAACTATTGTCCTTCCCCATTATTCAATTGTTGTCGAATTCACATTTCCGTTGTCGATTCTTTGTTGTTATTTGATAAATATCACAAAAAAATTCTTTTCGAATCAGGCTGTAGTCGGTTTATCACCGAGTTTGCTTATCTGACGAGTTCTAAATCATTCGCCTGGATGCATTTAGTGTTTAAAACGGGAGATTATGCCGGATTTATTTAGAGGACTTGATCATCAACGTTTGCGTTTATGCATCAACTGATTCCTTCGTGTTTCAATTGTCACAGAATTGCTAGTATTTTCGAACGAAAAATATATATTCCAGGCACAAGATGTCTCTCAATCCAGTGGACGATCTCGTTGAGGGAATGGAGAAAGTGGGAACGGTGAATATCTTTCTTACACTGTTAAATTGCACGACAGTTACAGCGGTTACACTTGATTCAGAATGAACCATAAATAACAATGTACCCTTTGCAGTTATCGCTACCCGATCTTCCGACGGAAATTCTCGTTCGAATCATGTCCAAACTCGATATTCCTACTCAACTCAAACTTCGGCTGAACAAGAGATTGAACGATGTTCAACTCTTGGTCAAGAATAGTGTGGATAAGATTTGTGGGAAGGTATTTTCGATTTTCTGTATGTTCGTTGATCATTTGATTTCGCAGGTCAAGTTTAATGGGGTGAGCGGGCACAATGAAATCACTATGTATGCTAAATCGTCGATTCAACTCTCCTCTCAACTTTCTCCTGTACGTAGAGATGAATCTCGATTCGAGAAAATGGAGATGGGATTTCGTCGTCTCGCTCTCAACACTCACTTCGATAGGATTGAGTTTGGGATCTGTGACGAACTGACCGAGGTATTTAATGTTCCTTCCACAGTTAGCTCGAAGTTAGAAAATGTGGGGACTGTGAGGTGATGGCACGGTTTGGAACCCTCGTTTAGGAACCCTCACAAAAATATTTTGTGGTGATGCTAGAAATACGTTTCAGAACATTTGGAAACTTTGGTGTGATGAGGTTCCTAAACGAGGGTTCCAAAATGTCCCATCACCGACTGTGACAGGCAAATAAAACACTATTCCGCTCACGATAATCTGTGTTTACTTTCATTCGACATTTTCAGTGTGACGGTCGTGTGATCAATGAAATTCTCAAGTTCAATGCGAATAAGATCACATTTATGGTGAGTTTCTTTCCTGCATTTCAATTTTTATTAATTGTCGTTGATCTCTTAAAATATGTTATTATTGTGATATTATTGTAATAAGGCTGACTAAAAATTTCAGGGCACTTGCGAGTTCCCTCAATTGGACCGTTCTCGCCTCCTAGCGATGATTCAGAACGTCAGAGAAGTCAATATCAGTCTCATCTGCACCTCTCTCACTGCTGAGGATTTGCATGCTGTTCGAAAGGTCAGTAAAAACATTCGCTAAGTTCGACTTTTGAATCAGCGAATACAACTTGGGAACTCGTGATGCGAAGGTCAAAAACATTGACAAACTCATGACGAAATTACAATTGCAATTATTTATCCACCTTTCCCCTTATTCGAGTTTTAATTTCGTTGCATCGATTCATTGCAGTTAATGATCGATCGCGGCTGCAAAATGGAGCGATTCCGTGTTAAAGTTCCGAAAGAAATCCAAGAAGCCGTGTTGAAGGGTTGGTTCGGAGTGACAATTGAAAGGGACGAAGGCGCTTCTACCACAACGTATCGTGCTACCGATGAATCAGTCGAGGTATATACATTTTATCGAGTTATGTATACATAGGGATCTAATTTGTCTAAGGGGCAACGGGATGACGACATGGCGACTTAGGTATGAAGACGAGGATATCAATATTATTGATGCTGTTTCTGTTTATTAAAATTCTAAATATAAATATGAAATGGAAATGCAATTGTGCTGTCAAATAAATTTCAGATTTACTCGCGCTGCATAATATCCGCATATTACCGCTGTTTTGCAAACTACGAAGATCATCTCGAGTCGAACTTCCGAGATAATGTTATCGAAATGTGGATTCATGAGTCGAGGCCTCATCCAAAGATTGACATGGAATTGATCAAGTTCAATCATTTATACAGCTTTTTCTAACATTGGTTTTCTTATCTCATTTAGTTTTCCGATTTTCCGATTTTGTTGTTATTTCTGCATTGTCACTCAATAAAGATCAGAAAATACCATTTCAACTGTGCCTGAAATCGGTTCAATACCAATCACGATTACCTGAAGCACGAAATTAGTTAGTAGCGAGAGATGCCTGAAGTTTGCTTATCATCCGCGTGGATTTAGTGTACTAAACCGTAGCCCATAATCTAAGCATTTCGGATAGGAACGTTAATCGCCACATGAGTGAACTTATCAGTGCGTTCGCGTAAGAATCGCCACTTTCAGACGGGGTGACTGTACGGGGTGGTGGCAGATCTTACGCGAACGCACTGTCCTCTTGGGTCGTCTCTACTACTTTTCTTACAACCACATTGTAAACATTTCTTTATTGCAGGTCAAAGATGCCGAAAAAAACCATTGTCGATCCCGTTGACGAAATGGAGAAATTGGGACAGGTAAAAGTTCTGCCAACATTCTATTTTTATTTTTCTTTCATTCTAAATCGGCAAATAAACACTTGGCAATTCCTCTTCTAGATGACGTTACCGGATTTTCCGAATGAAATCCTGATTCCAATCGTAGCTAAACTCGATCTTCCCACTCAATTCAAACTTCGACTAAACAAGAGAATCGACAATATCCAACTCTCGATCAAGAATACTGTAGACAAGATCTGTGGAGAGGTATTATTCTACTTTTTACATAAAAACTATTCGTTTCACAGATTTATTACAACGGTTCCACCGGTCGAAATGAAATAGTCATGAGAAAAATTTCGTCGATCAAAATGTCTAAGCGCCTTGCTCCGCGCAAGAGGGACCAGTCTCGATTCGAGAAAATGAAGTTCGCATTTCGTCGCCTTGCCCTCAACACTTACGCTAAGGAGGTCGAATTCTCCATCGGCAACGTGCTTTCCAAGGTATTTTATCGTGTTATAAATTCGCATCGCAAAATTATGTTTTTTGTGTATGTTACCGTGAGATTAATGCTTCAAGAAGTGTAGCCGAGTGACTTTGTCGCTTGGTAACTTAGTGTAGTCAAGAGACAAGTGGTTTGTTACGGTATAAAAGATTTTCAGAATGACAGTCGTATCATCGATGAAATTCTCAAGTTCAAAGCGGATTCGATGACCTTTCTCTCTCCTCTCTCGATCAATTTCGTGAGTTTCAATCACTGCCTCTTTCAAAAATCAGCAATACTGAGAGATTTTCAGACGGCAAACCGCTATGCAACTTGCGAATTCCCGCAATTCGATCTCTCCCGCCTCCAGACTCTCGCTCAGAACGTCAAAGAGGTCTTCATTGCTCTCGTCTGCACCTCTCTCACCGCACAGGATTTGCTCTCTGTCCGAAAGGTTAGTACTAGGGTTGCGGATAAGAGATGGGTATGGGTGCTACGGCGTTTATTCCCTCCTTCTCATCTTGCGGATCCGGGAGGGGAGTGAGGGTAGAAGGTGAATGAAGGGAGAAGGGGAATCCGATGAAAGTACACTAATTATTCACATTCGTCATTAATTAATTTTTAATCATTAATTAATTAGTCATTAATCGATTCTCGCGCTCGTGACGGACGGTCGACTCTCACCCCCGCTCTCTTCCACCCCCAGTCTGGAGAATCCTCGTCCGTCAGCTTGGGCAACCGGATGAGTATCGCCCACTCGGTACACTACAAAAGGAGGACCCAGGACGGATCCCATCGTCTCAAGTGATCTACCGTCAAGAAAGGCCCCATTCACGAAACCTACCTCGTGAGTTTGCTCTAAACCACGCTACGTATGGACTTCGGCGGCTGGATGATCTACTTCACGCCTCAAACGGACTCGACCAAGCGCGACTATCAGTTGAGAAGATAAATGTAAGAAGATCCCATCCCTTGACCCAAGGACACTGTGAGTACGAAGATCCCAATCCCCTCCCCTAAGTTGCCGCCCTGCAGGCCTATTGCCTCGATGCCAGGATAAATGTAATGTAATGTAATCGATTCGTCTCAGGCAATGATCGACCGCAGCTGCAAAATGGAGAAATTGAGTCTCAGAGTGCCGAAGAAAACGCTCAAAGCAGTGTTCACCGATTGGTTTGGAATCACGGTTGAAGATGTCAAGGTGGAGAATACGAGAGCTTGGAACAGAACGTACCGCGCTACCGGCGATTCAGTCCAGGCAAGTTTCCAGCGTTACTTGACTTTTTTGAAAAGTATCGGAAAGATCATTTGTTCGGCTTTCTTTTCCGGTAACTAGATAATTGAATTAGTTTTCGAGATCAGTTTCGTTTCATCAACCCCTAAGAAATGCACTATTTTGTCATTTCTTGCAGATCTATTCAACTAACCCTATCTCTCTTTCTCACTACGAGGATCATCTGAAGTCGCACTTCAATGCGTCTACCCACAACCACTGTAATACTATGTCGTTCGTTATTCACGAGGAGAAGCCCCGACCGGAACATGGAATGACATTGCTGAAGTACAATCATGTTTACCGTATCTAAATTTTTGATTGTTCTTCTTCTACTTCGTTTGTTGGTTCTATATCGTTAGAGAACCGAGACTTGAATCAATCTGAGGCAATATACTACTCTCTAATTTATTTTTAATAATATGTATGATAATATCAAATTTATTCGAGCCTCGGTTCTCTCGCTCACCAAGAAGATAAGTTGACACTCACTCACTTCTCGCAACAACAAATCTAAACGCTTTGTTACCTCTCCATTGTTATTCGATAAAGATCGAAAGATGTTGAACTGGTAGCAAAATGATAACAAGATCCAGAGGAGACACAGAGTGTATGCATATTTATCGGTCCTACACAAAACTTTATCACAGATCAGACTATGGCAGCAAACTAAAGACTTTACAATCGATCCCTACTCAATATCTACCGTAATCCTCGCGGGGTAGATCACAACACTGCGATGAGCTCGCGCGTGAATCGCTCGCCGATTATCGATTGATCGCGAGCCTGCAAGGAAAATTGTTTAATGGGGTGTCCCAAAAGTTCTGTCATTTTTTGCAGAAATTTATTTCTCATTATCGGTGAAACATTACTCGAAGCTTATCAGTTCTTGTAAAGATCATATGAAGCCTTTTTATTCGCCACAAAAATTTGAATATTCTTTCCTAGTGATGACGCAACACGAGAAAAAAGTAAAATTTTCGACATTTTTTTCAAAAATTGAAAGTTTGCGAAGAATAGCTTTTCGGCTTTGTGGTTCACAGTGAATAACCAGGAACCACTGCGCGTTCTTTTGAACAATTACAGCGATGTTTATCATGTAATATAGGAGAAGTTAGCCAAAAAATTAAACTGGGTGCTTTCCAGAAGTGTCATTTTTTTCAGTTTTCCCGTAGACCAATGATTCTAAAAATACCTTTTCGCGATTATTGAACTTTCTATTACATTTAGAAACTTTTGAGACTATTCCCGTTTTGAAACTCGGAGAAATTTTAAAATAACGTTGTGTTTCATAATCACTATGCAATGCACTTTTGGATGCTGAAATTGCTGTCAAACCGATGCATTCTCGACAACTAAGTGTTTAGACACGCTTAGCTTGTTTCACCTGAAAGACTAACGAGAATAAAGTATTTTTACGAAAAATCTGTTTTTCGTCCGATCTGGGAAAAATGGCCTAACTTCGTCTAAATTCAAGGAATCTTATGGTGCACGGGCTTAAACAGTTCGCCAACGTACACGCTGTCTAAGATATGATAGCATCCTATTATATGATTGATAGGACTTCAGAAAAGTTAGCAGTGACAGAACTTATGGGACACCCTAATATAATGAGTATCTGCGTATCTTCGTCTCATAACATAACATACATTTGGAAAACATCTCAACCCCAAGCATGGATGATATTGTATGTGATTACCTGGGAAAGTCTCATTTCTCTCTTCCATAACTCTCCTACCCCTTGTCTTGAACTGTTTTATTTCGTCCGAACACATCAGATCTATCTAATCGTTTCCTGTGAATATCTTGCATCTATTGTATGTTTACACCAACTCGGCAACCTAGATCGCCCACTAACAAAAAGAAAAGAGAGAAAAAAAAGAGAGTAAAAAGAGAGAGTCTCACCTCCACCACCCGTCCTCCCTTGATCTTGATCAGCTCTCCTCCTCTCGTCTCGAAGTCGAACGCCGGCGTACGGCCGTAGATCCACTCCCAGTCTGAGAGAGGAGAATGATCTTTGAGCTTTGACGAGATCAGGTACAATTTTCCTATCGTGGTGAATTCGATACACTATTCGTGTTTCAGAAGGTCCTTCTATTCAGTATGATCGGACTCGTTCCAATTTATTCGTCAATCCCAAGAGAGAAATCAATCCGTATCCCACCTCAGACTGATCAACCGTAACCCTGGCCGATCTACCGTAACCTCAACCGTACCTTTCAGTTCATCGATCGCTTTCCGCACGCTGTCGACCGCGCGCGTCGCCTCGCCCACATCTACTTGCGACTCTTCGACTGTCTGGAATACACTTATATTTATGCATTCGTTTTTCCTCTCTTCATATTACATTTTCAGGAAATGTTCGTGATGGAAGCCGGTTTCAGACATGTGTCATACTCATACAATTGTTAGGTTTTTACTAGATCGGAATTTCCGATTCGGAAATGCTTGGTTAAAAGAAAAGATAGAAAAAGATGAGTTGGGAGTGAACGGTGATGCCGGTTTCATCAACACGCTATAAGATTGGCAGATGTAGAGACACCGATTGCCGACCAGACTTGTCTGGTACATTTAGATCAGATACTATGATTTTCTCCTATCTGACATAAATCTTTATACACAGGCCAGGCCGAAATCATGCCCCTTTGAGCTAGGACCTTGATTCGCTCAGTGAACAATACTTTTTCGATGCTGATCACAACGCGCTTTTGAACTACTCGATATCTTCATTTTGAGCCGACTTATTAACGTTTGAAAAATGGACAAAAAGCCGTGTCCGTCCACCTCCGGAGCGCCGTCTCTCCTATTTGCATACTCTCTCGCCTCCCTCTCGTCGTCTCGCCTATCTCTCGCCGCCCTCTCCATTCCGCGTGCTCTCTCGCCCTCCCCTCTCCCCCGCTCGTTCGCCCGCTCCTACCGCTCGTCCGCACACGCTCTCGTCCGCATGAATTGACGCGTGTCCGCGGCCCTCACGCTACCGGCGCGTGAGATTCTTCCCCTCCTCCCTTCTACCACCATTGGCGCTTGTCCGTGCGTGCTCCGGCGCAGCCTCCGCGAGGAGTGACGCGCGTCCGCATCCCTCACGCGACTGACGCGTGAGTTTCTCCATTCTCTACCCCAGCCGTCAGCGCTCGTCCTCGCGGACCCGGATTCCTGATTTTTTTTTAAACAACAGAATAGCTTTCAGCACGCTAACTCTTCATAGATTTTGTACGCAGAATTAGCTAACAATAAATGAAAAGGGTTTGCGCATCTCCTTTTATTTCGTGAAACATATTTGATCATTCGTTCTCCGGTTCCCGGAATCAATAAAACCTTCGGAAACCCCTTGGGCTGAAAACATGTTTGAATAGTAGCTTGATTTGCGAGCAAATAAAATAAAATAGTACATTTAGACCAGCTACTATTTTGACGGCGATAAAACCTTCGGAAATTTTCAATAGCTGGTCTAAATGCGCAATTTTCTTGAGCAACATGAAGAAATATGTTGGAGTCTATCAAAGCCATTCTTCACCTAATAAAGTTCCAAACTTTGCAGCCTATGCGTACATTTCAAGCGATGAGTTCCCTTTCCTTCCTCAATATGAATGAAATAGAGATCCCCATGAATAGAGAGACATAAACAGAGATATTCGAAACTAGATTGCGCATTTAGACCAGCTTTTGAAAATTTCCGAAGGTTTTATCGCCGTCAAAATAGTAGCTGGTCTAAATGTACTATTTTATTTTATTTGCTCGCAAATCAAGCTACTATTCAAACATGTTTTCAGCCCAAGGTACTCCATTGGTTCGATAATCTGACTAAAATAGATAAACAAACCCCACCTCGAATCCCTCTCTCCACGCGTCCGCCAGGCAGGCGGCCAGCGCGTCGACTGACGCTCCGCGCGCGTCATCCTGTCGCAGGTAGCCGACCGCGGGCGCGCGCACGCTCCGCGTCGCCGTTGACTGCACGCGTGACTACAGTAAGGTATCGATTAGAATACAGTAGCCTGTCATTGATCTATTCTCGAACATCTCATACCTAGAATACTCAAAAAAAAAAATAAAAATAATCTAAACGATAAAATTCATGTTTCACGCGACCTTCATACTAGTTAGTGAAAGTAAATTTCAGTTCCAATGTCTCATTTACCCATTAAAAACAACCACACGGCAATTCACAATTGCAAATAATCTCCGTCACATCTAAACAAAGGAAGCATCAACTGATTTGTTCTACCACAATCGTGTTTCACAAGGACTTTGAATTAGCTACGAGCAGTCCAGAGTAATAATAGGTAGATCGATCGTACGGTATTAACGAACCAACCCTTTTTCAATCAATCGATATCCATCTACAGTACCGCTACCGTAATCGTATTCACATGCAGTTCACTCCTCAGTATCCCGCTCAGCCGCACACCCCATCGTAATAATCGTGTATCATGCGCGAATGGCATACTTATAATAAAGTGAGCGCCGCTAATCGCGTTTGGTGCGCGGAAACTACAGTTTACCTGCAGTTCGCTCCTCAGTATCCATCTCAACCTTGCCAGGTCAACGAGCATCGTCATGTGGTCAGGTCACCCCAACCTAATCACGAAAACAAGCAGAAAATTATCGCGAATAGCATACAACTCATTAAAAGTGGGAGGCGCTTGACGCGTTTGGTGCGCAGTTTACCTGCAGTTCACTCCTCAGTATCCCGCTCAACCTCGCGAGATCCACGTCCACGAGCATCGTCGCCCCATCCCCATAATCTTGTTTTTGGCACTAATGGCACACACTTTATAAAGTGGGCGGGGCTTAGCGCGTTTGGTGCGCGGAAGATACAGTTTACCTGCAGTTCGCTCCTCAGAATCCCGCTCAGTCGCGCGAGATCCACGTCCACAAGCATCGTCATGTGATGGTAGGCGCGGCCGCGCACGATGCGTGCGGCCGTGCCTGCGCGATTGTCTGTTAGTGAAGCTCCGCCCATATCTAACAATAAGCCCCACCCCTTGAATAATTAACAATCCTCTCCTCCGTTCTACAAGTACTCAACGCACTGTATTGTTCGATTCTTAATCAATAGTATTCACCGTATTCTACCATTTCCTAATCTACCGTACCTGAGCACTTGCGCGATCCCGGCTGCATCTCCAGGTCGTCGCGAGACGTGGGAACGACCTGATTGTTAATTGATAGCGACTATCATTCACTTACAAAAATACTCAATCGATAATTCATCTATAGCTATCAGGTATTTTTCCAGCCATGGTGCGTGGTGTACTGTGTCACCTTCTAGCAGCCTACTATGAAACACTCCTGTCGCCTCGAACTCCAGGTTCGCAATTTTTGTTGAAATAAAGAACAGAAACAAGTGCACTACCGCGACACCGATGCACCTTTTACAACCAATGTCTGCAACTTGGCCCCACCGGCCTGCAAAAATGCAGACAAGCTACCAAACCTTACAAAGTAGCCTACAGTTAACAGTCGCACCCAAACATGCTCCTACAGTATCCAACCGTACTCCCGATCTACCGTATACCTTCACAGCGAATCTGACATTGATCTATCTCTACTGCAGATTCTCCAGCATCCTACCGTAACCTCCGTTTACCGTACCTTCACATCGAATCGACCATTGATCTATCTCCACTGAAGATTCTCCAGCAAACTACCGTAACCTCCGTTTACCGTACCTTCACAGCATCATACATCATACATCATACCTTCATACCTTGCCAATGAATCTATCCCACCGTACTCCCGATCTACCGTATACCTTGACAGCGAATCGCCCATTGATCGCCCTCGCGATCATCTCCAGATTCCCACAATCAATCACCATTAGCCCACAGTATCCTACCATTATCGTACCATACAGTATCCTACCGTACCCCTACAGTAATCCTACCGCTTACCTTGACAGCGAATCGCCCATTGATCGCCCTCGCGATCATCTCCAGATTCCCACAATCAATCACCA